>JAUCNO010000318.1:1399556-1411434 GCA_032353835.1 Enteromius viviparus | reverse complement strand
GGTGTTAGCTTTCACTGTTATGCAGATGATACTCAGCTCTATATTTCTTCTCAGCCAGGTGAAACACACCAAATTGAAAAACAGAATGCATAGCTGATATAAAAAAAAATGGATGACAATTAACTTCTTACCATTAAATTCTGACAAAACAGAGGTGTTAATTGAATCCTTGAGACGAAGAACCATACAAGTCCATTTTTTACAATATTGAGTAATAAGATTTTTTTCATTTGGTTTAAATATTATATTATATATTTTTATTTTGCTTGAAGATAGACAACAAAAGCATCTCAATTCTAATGAGATAACATTTTTCAGTGTCAGTATTAAAAATCAAAAGTTATTGTGATTTATATTTCTCAAATGTGGAAGAACAGTATATGTTCAGTTAATGTGGAATAACAGTATAACTCCAATTCATCAAATCACTTTAAACCACTAAAGAACTGATTCCTTTATCTTAGTTTTAAAAAAGTAACATAAACTTTAGGTTAATATTAAGCATTGCTTTCAAGTTTATTATTATTATTATTTAAAAACAGAAAATACAATATGAACAATGTACAATAAATAGACCTTCTTAGAGGACATGCAATAACAATCATTAACATTAAACAAATAAATAAATACAACAATAATACATACAATACAGACATACATCATAGCTAAATATTATACAACATATCATGAGGCATACAAGATAATTTAATAAAATAAACTACTTCAAATTGTTCTGGCACTCCGCAATTTCACAATATAAATAAATATATAAACAAATAAACTCTGCTTGCCGTAGTTTACCCAGGACTGGAGGGAAATATGCATTGATACAGTTTTATTATATATCGTATGTGGTTTATTTTGATAGGTTGTTTTGTGGTGTTTAGTGCTGCTCAGCGCGTTCAGAGAGAGAGCGCTCAGATCAGCGCACATATACGGTTCTTCCAGTAGCAATCTGCTCTGCACGCTTGATAAATAGACTACAGGTAGTTCAAAATGCAGCAGCTAGAGTCCTTACTAGAACCAGGAAGTATGAGCATATTAGCCTGGTTCTGTCCACACTGGCTCCCTATCAAATGTTGTATAGATTTTAAAATCTTGTTAATTACTAATTAATTTGATAAATAAATAGTTTAATTCTCGTCATTATACATTACTATCTCCCATTTTATCTATATTGTTAAAAGCGCTATATAAATAAAAGTGACTTGACCTGACTCTTGGTCCATAGGCGCCAGAACATTTTAGCCTAGGACTAGCAAAAATAATGGTTCGCTGCTCCACCTCCTGCTAGAAACCCTCTGGCCTGACTGAGGAGCTGGAACATGACTGGGCCTATTGCTGCCAACTCCAGAGCACTGCGTTCCTTACTTGAATTTTTTTTCTCAAGCACTTCTAATCATAGTTCTTAATACCATTTAATTCCATTTAAAATGCAGTGGAAAAGAATAGAAAAAGATGATCCTTTCCACTAATGCCACTTTCCACTTAGAATGGAAAGTAGGAAGTAGATGTTTAAGCACTAACTTCCTGTTCCAATATGAAATGCATAAATAAAAGACATAATATAATTCTTGTTAAGCAGTTTTCATGGAGTCTTTAAGATTTCTGATTGCATTTCCATTAAAAATTGGTTTTGGTGTAGACTGTCAAAAGGTTAGATTTCAATTTTTTTTTTTTTTTTGTTAGTATGCCATTCATTTTGCAGCTGCACAAAATAATTGCAGTTTATTGCCAATTAAAGTAATCAGTTCCAAAATAGCCCCAAGTACTTTACTCGGCTTGACATACGAGAGAACATGAGGAGATGGAAAGGAGGGGGAATGGTTGTATCCAGACAGAATGCTCCTGAGTCTGTCCCCTTAGGAAAAGGGATTCTTCAAGGCTGTGGAGATTTGGCTATGGCCTCCTTGAGTTCTATCAGACAGATGTCAACAGCAGACCTGGCTGGCGGTGCTCTGCAAGGAAAATATCATTAATACTTTATCATGTTTTAGCTAAAATGTGGCAGGCAGATGCACACAGATTGGGCTGAAGGTGCCTCTTGTGACCACGCTGTTGTTATTTTAAGGAGGAGGGGACAAAAAAGACATCAGCCAACATAACAGTCCCATTACATCATAAATGATTTATGCAGGATGCACCTGATTAATGCATGCACAGAATATGCCATAGTAGACAAACATGACAAGTGACATTAGTGAGGCATTTCCATTGGCGTTTACACTGGTCACTAGGCAGAATGTCTTACAATTACAGAATGTCCCATCATTCAATCTCATTTTGTAGCCAGTTTGTGGAATAATAGCCAGAGCATTTCCATTAACACTTGTGCATGATGGATGGGTTTCAACCTAAGGTAAATGCTGAATGTTACATAATAACATTCAAATGACAAACAGGTTTTATATTAAAGCAATTACTGTAAGTATTAGTCACCCACAGTAGTTTTTACATAAACCTGGATACCAGGGTTGGGGTCAATTTAGGAATGAACTCAACAATTCCATTTCAAAGAAGGAAATGGAATTGGAATTGGAATTAAACAACAATTAAAGGAAACCGAATTGGAATTACAGGAAGTGGAATTCAATTCGGGAAGAATTCCACTGAATTCTTTTTATTGCTGAGCCTTTATTTGTCATTGCATTTAAAGACATTTGAACTTTATTTATGATGATTTACAAATATCATGCAATGTAAGAAATAGTGTTGCTCAAATGCAAGTAAATAAAAATGAGAACCATACATTATGAATTAATAATTGAATGAATATTATGTATATGTATATGCTTACCAAAATGTTTTAGTCTTGATTTAAACTTTATTATTAATTCAATTACATGGTGAATTTCCATGTATTTAAATAATTAATAATTTGATCAACTCTTATTTCATACATTGCTTGATATTTGTAAATCAACATAAATAAAGTTCAAATGTATGCATTTAAATGCAATGACAAATAAATGCTCAGCAATAAACAGAATTCAGTGGAATTCTTCCTGAATTGAATTCCACTTCCTGTAATTCCAATTCAATTCCAATTCCATTTCCTGTCAGCTGTATGCATTTCCAATTCCATTCCAGGAAGTGAATTTGAATTTACCATTCATTCTCAATTCAATTCATGAATGGCCCCAACCCTGGTTAGAGACACAGCTACTTTCTGAATCACTAACAAGTTAAATAATTGAAAACAGGACAGAACAAGTCCAGACTCCTTCGGTTCTGCCATGAGTGACAGAGAGAGAGAGAGAGAGAGAGAGAGGTGAAGTAAGTGAATGGCTAATCTTAATGTATCCTAAGTATCCTCTCGAGAAGCCGGCGGTCAGTTGGGTGTTAATGGCCTCTACAATTGAAAGCTACTTAACGTGAGTAAAGCCACAGCATGCACTGTTAACGGCACCAGTGCTTATTAAAAACCACTCGAGTTGCTTTAAAACGCAGCTTTTAAAAGCTTATGTGAAAGAAATATGCTCACATGATGTTATTGTAATTGAGTGACAAGAAAAGCCCTATAAAACAAGTCTCTCTTTCTCTTGTCTGGTCAGACGGTGATTATGACTCGTATGTTTGTCTTTAATAACTCTTTCCTCTGCCAGGACAGTGTAATGACAAACAGAGCATTACGGCGCTCTGGCTCGTTCTGGGCACAGAGAAACAGCATGAGCTCGGATTAAATAATTGGCTCTCTGTAACATTAACTAGCTGTAAAAGCATCTGAATTAATCATGCAGCGATGTGTAAAATTCACCCTCATTACTGACTGCTGTATCATCACAGACAGACAGACAGAGAGAAAGAGACAGGATAACAAGAGGAAGACATTTCAGATTCAAGTCATTATACAAACTACTGCATCATGCACAGTTTGTTCATTACGCATTCTAATTTAATCTCAATTCAATTGCAGTTTGGTTATTTTAACTAGATTAAAAAATAACTTTAAAAAGCTAGAGTTATCTGTTTTTGCAAATTAACTCTTAATTTGTTTTTGAACACAAGTGTTATATTAAAAATAAAACATTAATATGAATAAATTACAATTAATATTAATGCAATTAATATTGTTATTAATATTAACAATACTAAATTATTATTATTATATTATTTATTGAAGATGATGATAATAACAATAATAATTTATTATTATCAGTAGTAGTACTTGTAGTAAAACTTAAAACAAAATAATAACATAATACTTTACTATTATTATTAACATAATCATAATTATTATTTTCAGAATATTGTAAACATTGATATTACTAATGATGATGAAGATTGCTATTATTAATAAAAACATTATTCAATTTATTTATTTTAAAATACATTATTTATTTATTTATTCAATTAATACATCACTGACTCTTTGCCTTCTGGGAAATTTGTATTTCTCCCAAATAAATTAAAACATCATAATTATGGTCCCGTTTATGCAGATAAATAAGATAACAAGACACACGCAAACGTTTGTTTCAACTGTGGGGACTTTTTTATAGACTTCTATTACTTTTTTACTGACCAAACAATACTTCTATCCCCTAACCCTAACTGTTTGCAATGTTACACTTTCAGATAAAGATAATTGACTATTTATATTTTTCCTAAATATCAGGTCTTACTATAATTGTGGAGACAAAGCATTAACAAACATCACACACATAGTGTATAATCATATAGGTAGTCATCTCAGTAGGGTTTTAAACACAGCCGAAGGACTGTTTGCTCTCTCTCTCCTGTCTTTCCTTGTACTTGCACTTTAAGAAATTAGCATGGTGAAATGGAAACAGACTGGAGCGCAATTAAAATGAGAAGTGCTCTGGGTAGATTGTGGAAATCCTCTCTAATATAGGCTTATTATAAAGTCATTATTGGGAATCGGGGGAATGAAGACTAATGTGTCTTGTCTGAACGGCGAGGGACGAACCTATGAATGTAGAAATCAGCAAAATCTCTCTCTCTCTCTCTCTCTCTCTCTCTCCCACAGAGTGATGGACGCTGGGTCTCTATGACTCTAATTGAAACGAGACACGTTAACGATGAGAGCATCATGCAGCGACCACACATCTCAACGCTGATTGACGAAGCTGATGAGAAATATGAGAGAGAGAGAGAGAGGCAGAGAAACAAACAGAAAGACAGATCTAGCAGATTGGAGCAAAACCTGCTGGTTTCAGCACAGGATGTGAAACTGAATCAATGAAGAACGAATCAGTGAAGAATGATCCAGAAGTTAATCTAAAGATCCAGAAGAGAAAAGACTTTAAAATACAGCACACTTGCTTTTTTCTAACAACATTTACAACAGAAAAAAAACATTATCGCAAAATATTATTAAAAAAAAAAACTATACTTAGAAGTCTTTCTGTTGTAAAACTGAGCCACGGTAAAAGAGCAGACACAATCTATCGATATGTTTAAGTCCAGCGTAGTGAATGAGAGACCGAACAACAGTAGTTACTGATGAACGAGCTTTCTCTGAGAAATACTGTCATGCTGTGTGATAAATCACAAGACCATCCTCACAGCTTAACCCTAAATCGTAGTGTCTACAGACCTAAACAAACCTAACAGAGGTGATAAACATCCAACCTAAGCCTTACAAATACTAAAACCATTTGTAATAATAATATTCATTCATTGAATACTATTGAGGCAAACAGGTTGGAAAAAGGTCTTTCAATGTCTTTGAAACAGATCTAATCGCCACTTCTCACAGGTGTCCAATGTTCCCATCAGAAAGAGCACAATGATCCAGATAGGTAAGCAAACTGGGTGAAGATTGCACAGGCGTCTAACCTTGAGCTCAGCCAAAGAGCCTTTGGTTGAGCGATCTCTTGTAGTGCTCCTCTGATGACAAACAGGTGCTAGAAATCAGGTGATTGTGATCTTGTGACTGCGTGCTTTCAGTGACTGCTGACTCTGGATCAGGTGAAAGTGATGGTGTGACAACTATCTTATCTACTATAAAAATGCATTATTTTATATTTTATTTAAAATAAATAAATTAAAACTGATTAAAGTAAATAAATTAATAGTGAACTAATTTTTAAAATATATAATTGGCATATCACCGATAATTTAAAAAATAAATGGAATCTTTTATTATTAATTGTATTTGATTATTATTTAACTTAAGACTTGATGATAATGATGAGTATTACTGTATGCTGCAGCTACTTCATTTAATATTTACAAATAAATAAAATACATTGCAATTAATTAAAACAAATAAATAAATGAATAAATGTTTAGTATAGCACATCACCTACTATTAAAAAGAACCATAAAAATCTAAACAAACAAAAAAGTAAATAGATAGCCCATCTGGAGGTGATAAACAGCTAAACATTAATAATATTGATGACAATACTCATCCATTGGTAAAATATTTGGGTATGTTTAGAATGGCACAAAAAATATATATATTTTAAATACATAATTACTTTAATTTAAATAAATACATATAACTAACAAAAAAAAGAGAAAAAAATAAACAAATGAAAAGAAATGCATTAAAATGTCTATGTTTAGAATGGCACGCAACCAACTATTTAAATAAATACAAATACAATTAAATTAAATTAATTACATAAATATAAATACAATAAAATAATGTATAAAGTATATAATGGCATATCACCAACTATTTAAATAAATACAAATAAAATAAATACATTAAAATAAAACAAACAAAAATATATATATTATATATATTGTTATATTATAAATATATATTGTTATACATTTTTTTTGTTAAACCAGAAACGTTTTCTTGACTAATTAACATGCAATTAAACATACATGTAATGAGGTTTGTGTACGATACAGTCCCTCGCACACATGCTTCACATGCATATTCAATTGGTATACTGTGTACAGCAAATAAACTTAATCCTAGAAGAAATGAATCAGTAGTATGGTGGTATGCCTAGACGACGAGGGTTTTTGAGTCTTTATTTGCATGGTTTTAGAGCCCACCTGCTGTGTGAATATTTATATTACACAAGTCACATTTGCACATTGGCCTTTTATGTTGCCAAACCGTCTTACATCCCTTAATACGCTGTTAAACCCAGTTTCTACCTTCTCCTGCAGACTTTATCTCCACCTATGTGTCAGGCGTGACGCCAAACAGCCTTGAATGACTCTATTTGTGTTTTTGCACTGCAGAACCAACTCTGCAGCCATATTGAACGCTATGCTTTGCATCCTGAACATCCAATCGCTGCGATACGAGTCATAAATCAGAACAATCCCAGATGCCGATATTAATAGAGAAGGACTCCCTGCCTTCGCTCAATAAACAAACACAGATGGTCCGGCTACGGAAGCTCCACAACGCCTTCGAAACGATCCCTCACGCAAACTCAGGCCATTGAGAAACACTCAAGAGGCGTTCGGTTCACACAGAGAGAGCGCTTAAGCTTCGTCGTTTGCATAATACGGGCCGAGAGGGGCAGCTTTAGCTCTGAAAAACATCCTCTCCATTAAAACTTCCAGCGATGGCCCCAAAAGGACCCTGGACGCTAAAAGCCAGGTTTGTTTGGATGGCCGTGTCAGCGAGAGCATCTGCTGATCACAGAAGTGACTCATTAAGCCTTCATATGAGTTTGATTTAATAACACGCTGATGAACTGCATTCACAGGAAGTGGAGATCAGAATCTTCCAAACTTTTGAGAAGAAAATGCATTTAATTGGGAGACTGCCAGCATCAAGGGGTTAGTTTTGCTGTTTTGTATTTTGTGTAAATTATTTGAAACTGAATGGGAAAATATCTCGGCAAGATGTTATCAATATTACAATATTAAATTGTATGCGTTTATTTGCATGCAAACAGCATACTATTTACAGTATGCATTTTATTTACATAGTAGGTGAGTAATACTAATAAAAACATCAACATTTAAATTAATTTTTATTTATTATTTATATTTGAAACTGAATGGGAAAATATTAAATAATAAATAAAAATTAATTCAATTGTTGATGTTTTTATATTAGTATTACTCACCTACTATGTAAAAAAAATGCATACTGTAAATAGTATGCGGTTTGCATGCAATTAAACACATAATGATAAATAACATAAATTACAAAATATATATAAATATAAAGAATTTGAAGACTTTAAATGTGATGCATACCAAATTAAAGAAATGTTTAAAACTGAAATAAAAAAAATATATTTTTGACAAGATCCTATGATTGACATAAGGACATAAGTTATAAGTTAAATTCTATGAGAAACTTGACATTACATAAATGTTGAATATTTTCAATAAGTCTCTTCTGCTCACCAAGGCTGCATTTATTTAATAGAAAACACTGATTAATTAGTGAAATATTATTACAATTTAAATATGTGTTGTCTGTGTGAATACATGTTAAAACGTAATTTATTTCTGTGATCAAAGCTGAATTTTCAGCATCATTACTCCTGTAACTAGTGTCACATGATCCTTGTTTTTGTGGAAACCGTGATATTTTTCGGCTTCATGATGAATAAAAAGTTCAAAAGAATAGCATTTATTTCAAATAGAAATATTTTGTAACATTATAAATATCTGTATTAATCATTTTAATTTATACTTGCTGAATAAAAGTATAAATCTCTTTGGCAGAACTCAAAGGTACTGACCCTAAATGTTTGAATGGTAGTGTATCTCAAAGGTGCCCTTCATACTCTTAAACATTCAGTGGTAAAAATAGCTGTTCAACATCAAATCATGATGACTATTCATGATGGATAAGACACCATTAAACTCATTTAAGATCAGGGACAATTCTTTTAAATATGACACTTTGTGATGGCCTTTCATTTCCGCCCCATCAAGGTCCGCTCACTTCTGTCATATATTTGCTGCTTGGGTCTGGGAGGTTTGACCAAAAATTACTTTATTTGTAAGATTCGGTCAGTTTCACGGTTTATCTCTCCCTGACTGTGCCTTTAGACCCACTGCACGATCCAAACAAAGATACATACATGAGCCGTTTGATGTAAATTACACTTAACTTAAAGCAAAACCAGAATGATCTAACCTTAGCTTTGTCAAATTATGATACATAAAACAACCTTCCTTAAAAACAGTGAATTGTTACTATTAATATTATTATTAATTAATGTTACAATTGTGTTTCTGGTCTCAAATTGTAGGTTTTTATTTCTTAAAGTTTACAAATGTGTTAATTTCTGTCATAACGCTGAATGTGGTAACAAAGGTAATAAGAAGTTGGTTATTATTATAGTCTCAGACTGTATGGTTAAGTTTATAAAGCTGTCATGTGATGAACAAACGACTCAAACCGGAAGACTCCAAACAGGTGAACTAACCCATGCGGCATGAACAACTCACTCCCCGAGACGACTCGTTCTTCCAGAATCACATTAAAGATCTGTTCTATATGAATGAATGAGAGTTCTCTCTCTAACAGCTTATATAAGAGCAGCAATACAGCCTTTCCTTGGTTACTGCTGTGCATTTAAATACTATTTCAGTATGTATTATATGTAGGTAAGATGGAAATGAGTCAGAAGTGTGTATAAATAACAAGGCTCACCTTTCAATTCATCTCATCAGTTTGTTTGCTATTAAAACTTTTTACCCATGTATTTCAGACTTCTGACATGTTTTACGCGGTTCTAATAGAAGCCAGTTAATTTGCAGCGTGCTGCTGTGGAAGAGCGCGTGACACGCTGTCGTGAGAACGAACACGGCCCGAGTAAATGAGGCAGCAGCTGCGTTCAGCCGATTCTCTTCTCAAGGCGCACCTCTGAGACCCTGTTCACCCGTTCACCGCCGATGCTGAGAGACGAACACTTCTAATCATCGCCTTAATCACCATCCAAATCCATCCTCAAGAGAACCAGAGAAAATTACAGCCTAATGTTAGCACTCTGCTTTGAAATATTCATTAATTGATACGTGTAAGAGTCAACACTTCGATTTCTGCCAAAGCTTGCAGACGGGCTGGAAATTAGGAGTCATGAAACATATGCTGCTTCCAGCCTGTGATTTCTACAAACTGGATACTAAAAGCACCAATCAGATCGCTTCAGTATCTCAAGAGCTTCTGCAAGTCTCACAAATGCCTTAAACTATGCTCATATTTTCAAATCAAGCATCTGGAGTCAAACATCGGAGGTCTGAGAATGAAGAGAACATGATATGAGATGCTAGTTTCATAGCTCGCATTTCTTTTCTAGGAGAAACACCAAAGATTGACTCACATTAATAAAAACTCCAATAAAGGAATAGTTCAACCAAAATACAGAAATGCCATCATAGTCATCATAATCAGAGAAGCATTAGCCTATGTTTACATCTACACCAGTATTAAGAAAACAAAATTATTAACATTTTATGGAATTATTAAAGGAAATGCCAATAATAATAACAACAGTATTGATAATAACAACAATAATATTGTATTATTTAATAGAATTACTAAAAGAAATTACTTTGATAATAATAATAGTTATTATTATTTATATTTTTTATTCGTTTTATAAAAATTTTCATGCTTGTGGTATTCTGTGCTTTTGTTCCTATTTTTATTATTATTATTAATTTTGTAGTGATGTTGTCTGAAGGTAAGAAGTGCTAGATTTTTTATTAAATTTTTTATTATAGTTTTTATAGTTATTATAGTATAGTAATTATAGTTACTTTTTTATAATTATTAAAAGAAACCATTACCATTACCATTTACCATTATTATTTTTATTATTATTATTAATACTTTTGTGTAAGTGAATGTCTAGCATGTTTGAAGGTCAGAAGGGGTGTTTGAGTCCTAATTAAATTATTGTGTACATTATTCTTTTTTAGAATTTTTAAAATAAATGTACATTAACAACAACAACAACTAATAATTACTATTATTACTACGAATTTTGTGGTGGTGTTGTCTGGCACTTAGTGTGAAAAAGTGTAGATCGGCATATTTACAGTATAACAGCATCTATAGGAATCTTCTGATGACATATGCATATAAACATGATTTTTTCATAATGCATTGATGTAAATTGACATCGAACTTGCATGTCTTGATATGTCAAGGTCAAATAACAATTAAAAATTTACTTTTAGCTGAACTGTGGTTTAATTATACATAACTCACAACTCCACTGAATCTCTTGTGCTACGAAAGCAATAATATTTGCCTCTGGAAGAGATGTGAAAATCCCCCCTGGGTCACATTATCGTCCGATATCAGCAGTTATGAACGTGGTTAAAACATTACAAAACATTCACCTACCTCCTCCCACTGATGAATGTAGCGTATGAGCCTGGAGAGCCGCAGCAGACGCAGCAGACTGAGGATCTTGGTGAAGCGTACGATCCTAAGAGCTCGCGCTGTCTTGTAGAAATCCGAATCGATGCGCGTCTCCACAATGAGGAAGATGTAGTCCACGGGAATAGAGGAGATAAAGTCCACCACGAACCATGAGCGCAGATATTTGATCTTGATCTGCTGAGGGTCCAGAATGATCTCTGCGTTGTCCTCCTTTACAATTCCTGTGCGGAAGTTCAGCACCAGATCCATGAGGAAGAAGGTGTCGGAAACCACGTTGAAGACGATCCATGGTGGAGTGTGCTCATCCTTGAAGAAGGTGATGCCCACAGGTATGATGATGAGATTTCCCACCATCAGGAGCAGCATGGTGAGATCCCAGTAAAACCTGGAGGAGAATTAAAGCCAGAAGTCAGCATGTTTAGCAATGACACGCTGAATCTTCATCAGATTTGGAGAAATCTTAGCTTTACATTATTCACTCAGCAATGGATGCTCTGCAGTGAATGGGTGCCGTCAGAATGAGAGTACAAACAGCTGATAAACACATCACAATAACCCACAAGTAATTCACAA
>JAUCNO010000318.1:1380669-1390792 GCA_032353835.1 Enteromius viviparus | reverse complement strand
GCCTGCTTGGCAGAAAATACAGTGCATTTCATTTAATTCATTGTCTTGTGCATTCATTGCTGTTGGTGTCGTCAATCTTGGCAACCTGAGCGTGCGTCAAGTCTGAGTAGGAGGGGCCCGGTGAAAAACCCCTTTCCAGTATTTTGAATTTGGACTGCAATACCTAGTTCAACCACTTGGTGTCAATCCTACATACAGTACATTTAATTACATTTTCAACACTACTACGCTGCGTCCGAAATCGCTTACTTCCCTACTATAAAGTACGAGAAAAACAGCATGCGAGGCAAGTATACTCAGTCTCTCAGTGTTCCTTCAAAGTGTTCGTTGAAGCAACAGTCCCTCCAGTGAACGACCAGAGAACCGATCAGGCAGGTAAAGTGAATAGGTTCCAGTAGGTTTGACCTAGTAAACCTCGAGGTCAGCCATCAAGTGTTTGGCTGAGCTCCCTTTTGAATGGTGTGGCTTGATGACGGGCAGGTGTTAGTAATCAGGTGACTGTGATCTGATTGTGGGTGCTGGAGTTGTTTCGGTGCATGCTGATCCGGGAACAGGTGAACGTGACGGTGTGACAGTATGTAGCTAGCATGATTTACCACATTGCAAACATGAATTAGAATGTTGCTAGTGTGATTTAACATTGCTAATATTTAATATGTTGCTAAAATGATTAGCACAGTGCTAACATAAATGAGCATGTTTCTAGCCTGATTTTGAATGTTCACAAAAGAAGTCACATCAATCAACAAAAAACGAATTGTTTTAAACACTCAACTGATCTTATAAAGTGAGCTTGAAGTAAAATATGTTTTTCAGTATGTATTTTGTTGGATAACCGGTTTATAAATGCTTCTTCTCACACTTTGGTGTGCATGAAATCACTGTCAGAGAGAAGAGACAGAATGCAGCTGGTATTGGTGTATCAGTACTTTGAAAATAAAAAGAGTACTGAAACAATTTTAAAAAAAAATCAACACTAGGACTCACCTAATAGAAATAACATATACTGTTCATATACATCATGCTTTCATTTTTTTCTACACCTTACAATTAAAGGAGCTATTTTTTGCTGCTAACATGCTTTTTCTTTTTCATGCATATTAAAAAACCCAGTTGAAAAAAACAGTATATGCTGGTTAAGCTGGTTTATGCAGGTGCTTTGCTGGTTTATGCTTTATGCCAGCATAAACCAGCATCCCAAGCTTCAAAACATACATAAAACCAAAACATGCTGCTTTTTTCAGCAGGGAAGGTAAACAGCATGAATTTGTCCAGTTCATCATGACAGCACAAAAACAAGTGTTCGGGATCACAAACAGTTGGCAAACATGAAAAAGTGACGCTATTCCTTGTTTGCTGGATTCCTTTCTTTTGTCTGTCTCCATCTCTCCTTCAGCACAGGGGACCAAAGGACGCCAGATACACTGTACAAACGCACTTCAGCAGATAAACAGAGCACAGAAGAGTACAGCGGACAGCCAATGTTCTCAGTGTTACACTTAACCCCACTGAGGAACCAAGTACACACTTCAGAAGAACTCACCACTGCCTCAAAACACATACACAACACACAATAGAATTTAAGGACACACACGATCAGTGCTGCACGTTCACGAGAAGCTGCTTTTAAAAGAGTAGTTAAAGATGAAAAACTCAAGATTCATTCTTCTTTATATTGTTTTAAATTATAAATAGGTACCAAGTCACCATAAAAATAATATAAATGACCGAGTCATTTTCAACAATGTAACATACATATTTAAAGTCTTATGAAGGTACATGAGAGCTGAATGTAAGAAACAGAACTAAATATATGATCTCAGAGTGTGATCTTTAAAGAACAGTCACCAGTACACATTTAACTCTCACTCTCTCTATCTCACTCTTTTTGGATCTCTGGTTATCTGTGCTTGAGTGTATTTATGTTTTTATCACAGATATCAGCCGCTGAGTGAGACAGACAGAGCGAAGAGGAAAACCACAGCACCAGAGAGTGTGTCTGAGAAAGTTTATCTCTAAATGAGACAAATATGAACTGGTAAAGAGGGTATTTCAGTGTGTGATAAAGTGAGAGGGATAGTGGAAGTGGAAGCTGTCTACCATCACCTAATGAGAAGGTAACTAACGTACAGGCTATAACACCAGCACTATTTTGTTCTGAACGCACACATGAACTCACGCCGTCACCTCCTGCTTGGATGCAAACCATTATCCCTCAGCAGCAGGTGATGTAATCAGCAAATGGAGAGAGCGGAATGAAAGCTGCTCAATCCTTTACAGCCAAACTGATCCGGAGAAAGAGAGACATCAGGGGCTGTTTCAAAGGAAACAAAGAGAGTAACAGAGCAAAAGAAAAAGATATAGAAAATTGGCTGGATCAAAAATATGCAAACCCAACATGAATGTTGTATGGCATTTATATGCTAATGTCATCTTTAGCACCCCTTAAGGCAACACTGGGAATTGCAGTGCTTACATTTTAAAAATGGAAAGGCATGTGTTTGCTTTTTGTAAAGCGCAGAAAATGTTTCAGGCCTAAAAGAAATCAAAGAAATAACATAGTCGAAATCATTCAAAGGTGCAGTTCATCCAAAGATGAACAGCTCATAAATGGCCTCAACATAAAGTCATGTGAATGTGTTTGTTTCTCCTCTGAATTTGGTGAAATGTAGCATTGCATCACTTGCTCACCAATGGATGCTCTGCAGTGAATGGGTGCCGTCAGAATGAGTGCTTAAACAGCTGATAAAACATTATTATTCAGTCAATTCAGTTAATGTTTTGAGAAACCAAAAGAAACAAATCTATTATTAAGAAGTTCTAATCCTAAGAACACTTCCTCCAGGGAAAACGTTGTCAGGAGAGACACTTGCATCGATCAAGCCCTGTTTACAATCCAAAACAGCTCAAAACAAATGAGTGTGGATTCTGATGTGAGAAATGGACATTAGATGGACACATTATTATAGATTAGGGCTCATATTTTAGCTGGAAACAAGTTAAAAGTGTACTGATGGTAGATTTGTCTCTTAAAAACATGCAGCATTTGTCTTCTCAAGATGTCGATGGACTGAAGTCGTGGATTATTGTGATGCTTTTATCAGCTGCACTTATTTTCACTCTGACGGCACCCATTCACTGCAGAGCATCCATTGGTGAGCAAGTCATGCAATGCTTCATTTCTCCAAATCTATATCTTGAACGCCCTGAGAGTATGCATCTCTAAATAAAATTTCCTTTAGTCCACACACACTGTGATGATAAATGGCATTGAGACACATGTTTGTTTGCACGTGTGTCAGATCCATCTTGCTACTGTCTTGTCATCCAAGGCTCTTAACCGAGTCTGAAATACACAGAAGATCCAGCAACAAGCTCAACACAGTGATCAGAGAGGCACTTACCCTTCCACATGACCTACACACACACACACTTTATTCTTAGTACAGTGTGTGGCTGATTCAGGCTGTGAGAATGTGAGTGAGACGCCGCTTAGCCGTCTTATCTGCTCATGTCTGAACTTTGAGAGCGGCCGTCAATCATCTTTCTATTGAGCCTTTAAGCAAACAGTCTCCAAAACACTGCAAATGACAAATAAATGATCGACACATGTGATTTCCATATGAATGTTTGTCATGAGAATTAAATGAACTCACAAAGACTCCAGGCTTTTGAGGGAAATGACATTAATGCTTTAATAAAACCCTTTTAAGATCTCTGCACACATCAAAACTGGATAAAGATGTCTGAACCCTGAAGGATCTAAAGAGGAAATCACAATTCTGTCATCATTTATAACCTCAACATGTGGTTTAACAGTAATTTGTTTAATCTTTGAGGTTACATTCATGTATATACAGCAATCTTCTCAAATTGAACACACAACCACAAATGTTTACTGCCAAGTCTGCTTGACTCAGTACAAATAGAGTCTATCTGCAAGAAATGAAGCATGTCATAGATAGATAGGAGGAACTGATCCTGAAGGTGTTTCCTTCTTTCAGAAGTGCTGACACCTTCTATATTGCGTCTCCTTTTGCCAAGGTTGCAAATTGGTGTTGTGTAGGACAAGATTTGCAAA
Organism: Enteromius viviparus; assembly: GCA_032353835.1. Classification (NCBI taxonomy): domain Eukaryota; kingdom Metazoa; phylum Chordata; class Actinopteri; order Cypriniformes; family Cyprinidae; genus Enteromius; species Enteromius viviparus. The sequence continues at coordinate 1,386,711 of JAUCNO010000318.1, read as the reverse complement.
GACGAAAAATAACATGTTCAGCCCGATGTTGACGAAAAAACCACAAGCGCTGCACAGAGACTAACAGCTGTTACAGTCACAGAAAAACTCATGAAGCATTACACTAACATTGTTAACTAAAGCTAAAATACTTAACTAAAACTAAATAAAAAACAGGGAAAAACTTAGAAATTAGAAATTAAAAAAAGAATCATTCAAAAAATGTAAATTAAATAATTAATTTAAGTTGAAGAACTAAAATAACTTGTGAAATAAAATGCAAAGCTGGAAAGAAACACTTAAAATAAAAAAGAACAATAAAATAACACAAAGTCACTTTAACACAAAGTCTTTGCATGATCAGTGAAATGTGAAGAAAAACACTTGCATATGCATTTCGAAGGACACAGTCCTCAAACACAAAAGCATTATCAGGCGAGCAGCGTTGGCGTGTTTCCCGTTCGCTAACCTCTCTGTAAGTGAGCCTAGGTCACCGCTCCAGCATTATTTCAATCACTCTGCGGCTCCATCCCTCCCCTCACCAGTGCATCCATATCCCTCCATTAAATAAATTGTGTTGTAATAATCCGCTGTGCTGCGTGCTCCTGATATTGGTGGCCTTTTTGATTACCCCACTTTCAGTCCATCCAGGACACTGGATAATTCCCACTTTACCTTCACCGAATTAGAGCACCAGGATGATTCTTTTTTTTAAAAATATTTTTACATTAAGGACATAACATTCTTCATTTTGTATGAAACTTGTGAAGAATGAGCTCCTTTAAAATGAACAATGCCACAGACATTAAAGGAACACCCCACTTTTTTTGGAAATAGGCTCAATCTCCAGCTCCCCCAGAGGTAATAAGTTGAGTTTTACCATTTTTTTCAGCCGATCTCCGGGTCTGGCGATAGCACTTTTAGCAAAGCTTAGCATAAATCATCAAATCCGGTTAGACCAGTAGCATTACATTAAAAATTACCAAAGAGTTTCGATACGTTTCCTATTTAAAACTTGACTCTTCTGTAGTTAGATCGTGTGCTAATACTGGCAGAAAGCGAAAAGTTGTGATTTTCTAGGCTGATATGATTAGGAACTATACTCCCATTCCGACGTAACAGGAAGTTTTCTGCTTTACCATGGCCACAGCAGGCGCAGTGATATCACACAGCGCCAAGAAAGAAAACCAAAAGTGAAGTCAAGTACTTCATGCATTTTAAGCAGCTTGTACTTTTCTATTCTAACAAACAAGTTTATGGTGAAAAGAAAAATGCTGATACCAAACAGCAAACAATAAGAGCGGGTTTATATTTCAGATCCAGAAATGGAAACATCAGATGTAAAAGAGTGTTTCATCTCCAATGCATTCCCTAAGAGTTTTTGTTTACATGACACATAAACGAGTGTTTTTGATTATATTCACCAAGCTATCATGTATTTGGAAATATTTGAAAGTATTTGGAGTGTAAGCCAACTATTTTAATAAAAAAACACAAGACCACCTTTCATTATGAGATGGTTTGGATCATGCATAACACTCACATTCAATATTGTAGCAAAAGAAGAAGAAAAGATGAAGGAGTAAAAGAAACAGAAGCAGAATGAGAATGAAGAAGACACAATAAATCAAGAAGAAGAGAAAAGAAGAAGCAGAAAAAAAGGAGAAGGAGACAATGAAGAAGCAGCAGAATAATAAAAGGAAGGTGTGAAAGAATAAACAAAAGCAGAAGAGAAAAGAAAAAAAAGAAAAAAGAAGGCGAAGGAAGAAGAGGAAAAAGCAAAAGAAGCTGAAAGACAAAAATGCAGAAAGAGAAAAGAAAAGGGTGATGACTAAGAAAAATAAAGAAGCAGAAGAATGATGAAGAGAATTTAAAAAAGGCAACAGAACGAGGTATATGAAGTGAATAATAAAAGGAAGAGAGAAGAAGTGGGATGAGGAAGAACAAGCTGAACCAGATGAGAAAAGAATGACAAAAGAAAATGAAGAATGGAGAAGTAGAACGAGGCAGAAAAAGAATACGAAAAAGCAGATGAAGGAAGAAAAAAAGAAATAAGCAGAAGAAGAGAAAATAAGAAGCAAAAGGACAAAGAAGCAAAAAGAGAAAAGTAGAAAAACGATGAGGATTAAGAAAGATAAAAATACAGAAGCATATATAATCAGAATAACTATGAATCTCATGATTTGAGATTATTCCATGAGACACAAAAAATTATGGTGAGCCACTGTGATGTGGCTCCAAGATAACATTATACACTTCTCCATGCATATTAAATAGGGAGTCTGTATTTAAAAATGTTGCAGGCCAGCCAAATGATGAACTTGTTTCAAGTGAATTGAACTTCTACAGACATCCTCTACTGAGTGTGTAAGGAGTAGTGCCCACTGCAAGTTAAAGACTTCTGTAAGTGAATGATTTTTTTGATTGCCTAACCTCTACATACAGACATATCTGTCGAGGTCTTTCATTAGTGCTGCGAAATACCAATAAAGGAAGCGGTATTATGCAAATGTGGGCGGTCTTATGTTAAAGAGAAATCAGCTGTGCAATGTGGCAATGTAATACACTGTCTACTGTCCGTGTTGGACTGTGATAGGTGTGTGAGCAGGTATATGGGGCAAGTTTGTCTCGTCTCATTCTCAAATAAATCAGGTGTGGGACACAAGAGCCAACCTGCAAGACCCAAACAAATCAATAGAGAAACGCAGCCAACAATCAAGTGCAATCAAAACCCGGGGAGAGGATCAGACACTGTCATTTGAGCTGTGAGTCGAGTGTGTGTGTGTGTGTGTGTGTGTGTGTGTGTACTGTACATAATCATCCAGCGCAAGAGCAAACCCCTCAGCTCCTACTCCTGTCCTACAAACCAATTAAACCAGCATCTCCTCACACTGAAATTCTTAAATGAACAATTTAAAAATCAACCTAAATATTATGGATGGCTTTTATCAACAAACTGCATTAATGCATTAATGTTCTTAAGTGTTTTAAAACCAACATGAAATGAAATTCACAACCAATTTTGCTTGATTTCATACATTGGAAATGATAAAATGATGACAATAATAAATATTAGATATAAAAAGACCTATATTATAATAATTATTATAATTAATTATAAAATAATAGTGACAAATAATATTATTACTGTTCTTTTTGATGTTAAAATAAATTAAAAAACTTTTTTTTTCAATAATGTATTAAATAATAATAGAAATAATAATAATATTGTTAAAAATAATTCACTAATATAAAATGAAATAAAATTAAAATTTCATTCTAACCTGAATTTGGTTGATTTTTGAATAAAACCAACCCTGTGAAGAACTTATAAAGAAAACGATGCAAAATTGTGACAAAAGAACATTTTATCCAGAAAGCATTGCTGCTGTCTGAACCTGGAGAAAACATCAAACTCTAATGTGCATTCTGTATTCTAAAGCTGCTCCACTTTGCTTTAATGAATTCAACCAGATCTGAAGAAAGAGATAGCGAGAGAAAATAAACCAGCGAGAGATGACTTCCTTCTTATTTTCTTCAGTGAAGGTAAGTCCCTTTTGGGAGATGAGCGGCTGGTTGTGCAGGATGAAAAAAAGGATGGAGAAGTTTATGTGTGAGAGAGATGAGCAATAGATGTGGAATTAGTGGAAAGACTCATCGGACCAAATTAACCCCTTATGACTGCTCATGTCCACTGCATTCACAGATTTGGCTTGTTAGACTGTGATGGATTAACAACATCTTCAGCACAAAAACATCTCTCAAAGGCTGCACTTTTAACCCACAGAATACATTATGAATGTAAAACTAATGGATTATAAATCACATAAAAAATGATCATTCTGTCATCATTTGGTGGAGGATATTTTGAAGAATGCTTCTTCGTTCCACCAACAAATGTTTGTGTTGCTTGAACATCTACGTATTTGGGAACACAGCATGCGTCAAACATTTTCCCATACTGCTAATGAGAAGCATGCATCCAAGTCTTGATGGTTTATTTTGCAATACAAGAAATGAAGAAATTAGTTCTACAGCTATAATGAAAAATAAATAATTATTATTATCACATTCTTTTTCAAATGTACTGTATACATATTCCACCAAAATCTTACAGCCCTGGTCATATAGGGGTGAAACAACATGATGGAGACAGAATGATCATTTTAACTGTCACAAACTGTAGCTGTGGTTAAGTGAAATGCAAGCTTTTCCAGTGGCACGGAAACACGGGAGGCATAAACTCTCTTAAATGAGGAACATTAATGATAAACAAAGGATAAACTGAACAAAGCAAGATGAACACACGGACGGGAGTGACACCCTCCAGGGCGGAGGAGAAGGGGGAGACGCCCACCGGGGTTTGCTAGGCCATGAAGAAGTTCTCCTGAGCCAAACAAACAGTTCAGATGCCCTCCAGGGAGGAGCCGATGGCGGAGAACCCCACCTGGGTCTACCAGGCAGCGATGATGCTCTCCTGAGCCGACCAGACAGTTCAAATGCCCTCGATACCGATAACGACTAAACTGAAAACGGCACCTGTTGCCGCGATATAGGATTAAAACCTGTTTTTTGCGGGGTTGAAATCACGGGAGTCTTACACGGTACGCCTATCTGTGAAAACAAAACTGAAACCCGGTGAGCCGTGGTGATCTCTGAGGCGGTCCCCGCTGGATAGCTAGGCATGATCCAGGCAGCTGAGGTTACCTTCCCGGTGTTCGGGGCATTAAAACCACCCTAGGCTGCGGACGGGTCTGCGATGACGGACCGAAGTCCGCGAAGATGAGCGCGTCCACGGCTGTGAACGCCATCTTAGAGTGGTCAGTCTATCTGTCACAAATTGTAGCTGCGGTTAAGTGAAATGCAAGCTTTTCCAGTGGCATGGAAAACATGGAAGGCATTAATTCTCTTGAATGAGGAACATTAATGATAAACAAAGGATAAACTGAGCAAAGCAAGACGAACACAATCCACAAATGCACATCCAACTTCATAGACTGACAAACATACAAGACCAGGTGTGTTTTTTTACAAAGACTAATCAAGACAAAGACCCAAGGCACCTGGACAACACAGCTGGCAGAGAATCAAACACTTATTACAAGGGCGGGGTTACAAATGATACAAAGCACATGGGACAGAATGAAAACAAAACAAAGAAGAACATGGACATGATCAAACATAAACACAAGAACACGCCCACGGCGTGACATTAACCATCAAAAAAAAAAAAAAAAAAAAACAGAACTTAGTCATAAATGCTGTAATAACAAACTTATAGAAATTAATGAAGGGCACTTCTCATGCCAGTATTAAAATAACAAAATCTAATTGTTAAATCTCAAAATCTAAATGTACTTAGGCCTAAATGTTACATAAATTCTACAAAGATTCTGTAGATACTGTAATGCATAAAATAAAGGGCACTATAGAAAAATCCATTTTTAACTAAGGCGTCCTCTCCGATTTAAAAGCTAAGATAAAGGGAAGATAAGAAATACTTTATAGTTGGAAATGTGACTATATTTGATTATACTGCCATTTTTGCTCTCAGAAAACATCCACTCTGTCTCTTCCTGTCCTGCACAACTCATATTATTCAATATCTGAGACGATAATGCCTGAAGCCTCAAGTGACAAGCAGCAACGTCAAGCTCTTCCTTCCCGCTGATGATCACCATTACTTATAGAACTTCCTGTGCTTTAATTCACAGCACAAATTAATAACAAAACTTTTGGACTGCAGCTTTGAATTGGCATAATAACATCATTAAATAAGTATCGCAAAATAACCCATAATTTTAAACAATGTCTTCAATGCATTTCTTATTTAACTCTATAATTGAAAGTTTTACACAAGCTGATATTACATAATTACATAAGCATTACATATTTACATAAGCTTTATGGTTTTAATCAAAAGCCTACAACATACTTTGGTTAAAATATCTCAATCAGCTCTGTTTTTTTCAAGCTATAGTTCATAGTGTAACATTCTGCCCCTGTCTGTCCTGTCTCCCCCGTGTCTTTGTGCATTTTGGTTTAGTCCAGTCCTGTTTGGTT
>JAUCNO010000318.1:1344422-1380569 GCA_032353835.1 Enteromius viviparus | reverse complement strand
CTTTTGTTTCTCCTTTCCGAGTTTGTTATTAAAAGTTTATTTTGTATTGAATCTCCGTGTTCCCGAGTCTGCTCTGAGGCACGCACACCAACAGCGAGCCACCGAAGCACTCCAGCCACAGCGTTACGTTACACATAGTGCTTTAAATGCTAATGAGCACCGCTGACCCCGCCCCCTCTTCTGTGGAGTGATGAGCAGACTGTAAACATCAACTGGCTAACTAGCACGCAATTAGGAAAGGCGATTTGCAAAGATTCATAAAAAAATTGACAACCTAGTCAATCGACTATCGTAGGAGTGGCAGGATTCTCAGAACAGCCTGATATAAGAAAAAGGTTTTAAAAAAAACAGGTGGATTTTTATCATTATAGGATGGATGTTTGCACACCTTCCAACACACTTATGTTCAAACAACTCGTAAAGAGAATTTTGCATCTGATGACTGCTTTAAATAAATAAACATAACCCAGAAACGCTCTTGACAGATATTTGGATTTCCTCAGTTGTTGTTATGAAATGCACACCTCAGATCTCAGAAATCCTCGCTCTGAAAGCATTTTCTCTAGGTCAATTCAAAAGGCTGAAACTCACAGCTCAGACGCAGCACTCCTTGACATTTCAATTACTGTGGTCACTGTCTCTTATGAGGTGTACGGTCAGCGCCGAGTGGATCTCACTCATTAGAGTCGGCGAATGTCTGATCTGTGCTGATCAGTAATGTGTGAACTGGCGAAGAGGCAAAGGCATCAATCGAATGACCAAATTACAGTGATACGGATAAATCTGTGCATACGGATGGATGGAGACACGGAGGATTTTAATTACAGGTTCCATAATCACAGAGTCCCCAGGTTTAAGTCCGGCTAAAACAGGTTCATTTTTATGCATACGGCAAAACACTAATTACATCCATTATGCAATGGCAAACATAAGCCACACCGATGCAAATGAAAACACAAAACTTCCTTTATTTGTAATTTCCTGTGGAGGCCAGTTATGAGAGGAAGCCAGGGCGAATCTGTCTCTGCTCAATGACTTGGGAACTGATACTGCAAGTACTTTAAGAGCATGACAAGATAAATATATGGTGGATGACACGCTGCACAGAAGAGGATTTTAGAAGTGAGGATGAGTGTATTGTGTAAGGAATGGGCTGATGCCATAGAGGAGAGACCGGAGAAGCTCTGTTGCAAAACCTATAGTAGCCTACCTACAGCATTTTAAAGTGGCAACTAAAGCAACCAAGTGCTGCTGGTTTGATCCAACTGCAAGGCTGACTGCAAAAAAGCTATCTCAGAATACAATGAGACAAACTCAGTAAACAAATCCAAGATGGTGAAGAGTGACAATCACTATATAATAGTTCAGCATGTGGAGTTACAAGAGTAAAGATATTTAGTGTAAAAAAAAAGAATTGCTATTGCTTAAATATAATTATATTTAATTTTCAAGTACTTATAAAATGCAATAAGATTTTTTCTAGTTTAGCTATCTCTCAAGCTTTTAAATTATTTTAAAGTATGCACAGCACTTCAGCTCTGTGTAAGAAACAGTAAATGAACAAATGAACTTAAGTATTTCTCTCCTTTTAATGTTATTTTTATTTCTGATGCACTTTTTAATATATTTAATCCTATTTTGAATTAACAATGTGTATAATAAACAAATAAATAATATTAATTTTCCAGCTAAATTAAATATTAAACATTGCTTTGCTATTTATTTTTATTTCTCATGCAATATCTATAGTTTGGAAAGTTTTTTTGTATTTAAGAGACTGAATTAATAATGAAATAAAAAACTTTTTAAAATATTAAATATTTATTTAAATTTGTTTTTCCTGCACCAGTTTTAATTATTAAATAAACTATATTAATGTTAAAACCTAATGCAATATTGTCTCACGTCTCTTGCTGTTCTTCAAGCTACTGTTATTAAAAACACACAAATAATAATGCTAATTGTGTGTTGCTACAGAACGAATAGGGGTCACTGAAATATCCTAGGCTCAGTCTTAAGTATGCTGTGTGGCCTTTATCGCCAGTAACAATGCTCTGGTGTGTGACCTTGCTGTGGTAATTACGGAGGTATATGCAGGAGGAGATTATGTCTGTAATCAGCGCTGGAAATTCAGTCTATTGTGTTCAGAGGGAGAGAAGCAACGATATCATTATCTGTGCCACAGCAACAATGTGAGAATACCCACATGCCATAAAAGAGCTGTAATACAGTGCACTTAAAGAAACAGTTGAGGCAAAAATGCTAAATCTCTCACTATTTATATGCTTTTATTTTTTTCTATGAAAGATAAAACATGAATCTTTACACAGGTCTTTTCCATAATAATCTTCTCCTCCACTGAAGCTCTGAATTCTCATTCACAATCTCATTCGGCGCTTTCAAAGAAACCCGGTTCGAGGTCATTGACAGAGCTGCCTCTAATAAGCATCTCAGGTGAACAAATGAGACACTATAGCTCCAGAAGACAGGAAGATTATAGATAATAACCTGAGGAGAGGTTCTTCAAAATGTTCTGCAATGACAACCAAACAATAAGCAAGAGCCCTCATGTATGATGCATAAAAATCTATTTATAATGTACCATATTATATTTTTTCATAAATAACTGTAACCAAAGTTAAAATGCATAATAATATTCTAATAATATGTAAATTCTTAAAATATAAAAATTTTATGTGGTTACAATTGTTCATGAAATAATAAATAATACAAAACCTTGCAAGGTATATTTAATGCAATAAAAATATATAAATATATATAATGCATATATAAGTATACAGATAGAGAGAGAAAGAGTAAATGTGTCAAATACTAGGAAAAGTCTTAACATGCAACTTTCCTCTCTCAGCCTTGACACACACACACACACACACACAGCAACCTCATATTCTATCAGTCTATTCCCACACTGCCTTTCATATCCTACAGGAACAACGCTGCAATCTCATAATGTCGAACAGAATAAAAGCATCATCTCGGGATCAATAGGTAAACAAGGCAAACAGCAATGATGTCTCCGGAGGGGGTTGGGTTAGCGGTTAACCCTGTGTCGCACATGTTACCCTACCGTTTCATGAATGAAAACAGTGTGTGAATTCAACCCAATCACAGACATCCATGACACACAGTGTTTGTGAATAAGCATTTGGCCCGTTGGATGGCAGGTAATTAGAAATTAACTAATGTTAGATTTTGAAGGTTTTATGATCACAGCATGATTACAGTTTCATGCACTCAAATAACCACAAATAAAGCCTGAGGCAAATGTGCACAAACCTGTGCATATGAGCATATCAAACATATAGAGTCAATGTCATCCCCAAGGACACGTCTTAATTAATAAAGAGAGAGAGAGAGTCTGGATTTCATGTGAAATTCAAGCAGCTAATGCACTTCTACTGTCAGTTGGGAGAGCTTTTGTTGCAAAATTGCACTTTTGGAAGAAGACAACGAAAAATACAAACAGAACTAAAATGTTTTTGACTTTTTTGGCTGCCAATTTGCCAGTGGCATTTGACTTTTAATGAAATCTGATATTTTATGAAGTAAAAAAGGCTATGTATAACTGTAACTGTTTCAAAACATTAAATATCACTGATACATCTTTAAAAATATTTAGTTGCACTCTTATTAAAAATAAACTTTAGAAGCAGTGAAGCATTTTTGGTTTGATAAAAAAAAAACTTTTCTAAGAACATTTTAATCTTAAGAATTCATTTTTTCCCCATGGATAACAATAAAAAACTTTTTTTAAATAAATAAATAATAATTGACATTATTAAAAATACACTATTCGTTTCTAAATAATTCAAAAATACAAATTAAATCCTCACTAAATGCTATTTTGGGTCAGTCTACATTATTTCCCCATTCACGGGTGTAAAGAGAGCAGTATTTCGGAGGTTACCTGAAATCACTGTAGGGGTGAATAATCCAGAAGCCGGCGGATTTGACCCGTTCTTGCTCCCGTTCCACCGCCTTCTCGCTCCCAAACATCCTCAGGGAAAACTTGTTGACCCCGGGCTGCAGCATCGCCCCGAACTGCCTGTGCATGAAGCCCGCTTGATAGTACCTCTCATCGTCAGGCAGGATCTGATCGATGCCCTCCAGCTTTATAAAGCCAGGTTGCTGATCCGGGACGCCCGGATGCTGCTGCTGGCTCGAACCGGCGGCATCCTCTCCCCCGCCGCCGGGCTCCGCGCCGCCACCAGCGGCTCCAGGAGGGCTCTCCTCGCTCGGAGTGACTTCTCCCTCCGTGATCAGACGTCTCTCCTCAGCTTCATCCGAGTCGTGGACGTGCCGACTGGTGATGGAAGAAAAGCTGCCTCTGAACCTCCGGCAGTCCCCGTTGGAGCTGGTCTTCACAGGTCTCCCGATGTCCGTCTCCATGATCACGGACTCTCCGCTTCTGGTCTCCCCGAGGGCTCCGGCGGAGGTCGGCGAAGGCAGGGGCTTCATCCGGATGCTCTTCCTCCGGGTGTCCTTGTCAGCGTCTTCTGCATCACCCATGATAGACGCTTTCTGCCCGATGTGCTGTGGCAAACTGTAGAGCCTTTTACGCATGGACGAATGCAACCTGTCCATTATGACATTGAAACGGGTGCACGATCAATTCAATGACAAACGAATCCAGTTCGGGTGTAATTATTGCCACAAATCCTTGTGCACCAGAACCCGAATAGTCTGAAGGGTCAAACCCACCTGTCTTTCGCTCAAGCACATGCCACGGCGCATTAGGCTACCTGGCTGCCCAAATTCGCCTGATCCAGTGGTCTCCAGCTTCAAGGCACTGACTGTGTTGCTCTGCGAGCACGTATAAAGTCTGAGGAATCGCGCGGAGGTCACGGACCCTAAGGATCCCCGTCGGCTGTCAATCACAAGCAAACGCCCGCGATCGAGTTGCCCACATCACCGCCTTCCGCCGCGTCCCGAGTAGCTCTGATCCTGTGAATATTCATGGTGATGCTGATCTGTCGGGTTGCCATAGAAGCGAGAGCGGGAGCTCAGCCCACCCACTCAGTGTCAGTCAGGTCCCAGACACCTACAGTCAAACCAAAAATTATTCAGGCACCACATTTTTTTTAAAATATATTTTATTAGTGGATGCAGGACACTATAGTTCATTTATCTAAGTGATAACAAAATAAGCTGAAATTATACCCAAAAACTTTTTATACAGCGGAATTCTAGCAAAGTTGATAAAAATTTGGGATCAAAAATTTTATTTGACACTTCTATCAATCTGACATTATCAATATGCATTTGTACTGACAGTTTAACGATCCTGTCATATGTTATTACCTTTTTCTACCAACAGTGAATAAACTATAATATGTGACAAAATTTGAAAGTGTCAAAAAACATTTTTGGTTTGACTATAACTAACCTTTAACTAGGTTCTCTTCACGATTTTTTTTAAACAATATTCGCATTTTACACACAAAACCCAGAGGAAAATAACTTTAGATTTACAAATTAAACCACAGCTTTTTATGTTGGCGTTTTAATATCTAGTACCTCAAATTATAACGAATTGCTAATTTTTATTGTTAATTAAATACAGTGACATTTTTAAGCCAAATTTACACTAAAACACATTATATATCTTGACGCATGCGCACTACTGTTAAGATAGTAACTTGCGATTTAAATATTAACCGTCGCCAACCGGTCCTTCATCAGCCTCCGCCTTTCTTCATCGTTTTTACACGCTTCATTTTCGTGAAAATAACTAAAAACGAACATGGAAAGTGATTCTTCACACAGAGAACATTCGAAAGACACAACATTCTCCGGTTGTGTTTGGAAACTGCGACGCTACGGTCGATTTCTCCCCGAAGATAGTAATGTTAAATGCGCGTGGAAGGTGAGACTTGAACCCTGCCGTTTTCTCTTGCCGCCCTCAACGGAAAGGAATACGGGACATTTGCGTTTTATAACTTATTCATACAGTACAGAAATCCAAGAGTCGGGGAAAAAGAAAACGCCATTTATTTTTTTAACCATTAATTACTGTTTTATTTTCGGAACTCCGAAAAAAATGTGTAATGAGAAGAAAAAGTTGGTAAGATAACGTTAACTATTAATAGGCTAACGTTAAGGTTACTGCTAATAAAATCAACAATTCTAAAATACATTTGTTTAAAGTGTTAGTGTTGTTGTTTTTCTTTTATGCCAATAATCATTAGATTATTAGATATTTTATTTACATTTACTGGCGTAAATATACCAATATGTAATTTGTGATTAGTAATATGCATTGTTAAGTGTTTCATTTAGACATCTTTAAAGTTGATTTTCTCAATATTTAGATTTCAGATTCCAGATTTTCAGTGTCTTAGCCAAATAGTGTCCTATCCTAACAACAAAAAATGGACTGGTTTTGTGGTCCAGGGTCACTGATGTCTAGGGTGTTCTGGGTGGTCAAACTGAGTTTTGACCCTGTTACATTCTGTTCTAAACTAGTTTCCAATTTCCAATTCTTTCAGATTTTCGAGTCCAGTGAAAGCGCTGGCCAGCTGGAGCTAAACATTCTAGGCTCTGGTCATCTTCTAGTATCTCAAGGCCAGGAACTCATGGTAAGATTATATGAAAGTACCGGATCTGTCTAGTGACCAATAAAATTGTTTTTTTTTGGGGGGCTGTTTATAAAATGCCACTCTCTAAGCCTTTGACACTATTCTTCCCATTAGGCTCTAAGTGCAGGGTCAGGATAGCGCAGGTTCAGCTGAGCCCATCATAAGAGCTTGACCGTATTTCTTTTCACCAGCAGAAAGAACAGCATAATCCCCTTCCTGTCCCGCTGGGCCTGCCACTGTCCCTTTGGGATTGCCAGGCTGAGTGCTTCAGATATCTCCCAACAATAAGCCTCAATCTTGGACTCGTGGACACATTGGTCTCTGGCTCCTCATGGTGAGCCGGGGAGCTGCATTTGGAGAATGAGTCAGTAACATTTCCAGCTTTCATGCAGAACAACAGAGCCAAAATGAGCCAGTGTGTTCATCCAGAGCAAAGCATGGGGTGATTTTGAGAGCAGGGACCAGCATTCAGTCATGGAAATATGCGTTTATAATCTGAACAATGAATCATATGTATCAAGTGTGCAGACATTTCCATTTTACAAACTGAAAAAAACTCTACATTTAAAATAGTCACTTTCCATCAAATATTTTTTAGTAGTATAGTTTAGATTGTGTTTTTGTTCTAAACACAATCCAGTCGTTCTTTGCTTGCACAACAAATCAGATGCAAAAAACAATGGCGTGCAATGCTGATGCAATGCTTCACAAGCATAGATATTAATTTTAATCTTATCCTCTTTGAGCACTTTTCAGCAGAGAGTACAAATCTGTTTTTAGGTTGACGTATGTAATTTGATGTGAGGTCCAGCTCTGTTTATTCAGTCACTGCACATTTTACAGCAAGTATTAAGTGATCATAAGTGAATTATGATTCCAAGGAAATAATTCTGGTTTCGTTTTATGCATGAAAAGAGGATTCCTGTTGGTTATTGCTGTAAAACGTTAACCCATAAAATAAAACTTTTAGGAGTAGAAGCAAAAGTTACAGTTGCAGTATTAAAACCAGAATTAATGTTCATATTGTTCCTGGTTGTATATTGCCTCTGAGGTGAACACGACAATCATGCACTGAGGCTGTTAGTAGAGCCCTCTTCTGACATGCTTGTGCAATAGCAAAAAATACCTGGTACTCAATGTCTCAATGAAGAAAATGCTTTTTTTAGACGTAGAAGCATTGACTAACCTGATTATATGTCTATATGCCAACATCTGTGCAACCTTTTCATTCACAAAAAAAACATTAGCATGTTCTCCAGAACAAAATTTAGATGGAAAAAAATTATAATTGATTATTCAGTTTATGGTTGAATTGGCAACAACGGTTTCTAAATCTGCATTAGAAACACTGGAGGAGGTTGAGGTTTGCTGATGGCAGGTTCATGCTGCTTTGCTTACATGATGTGTTTTTCAGCCTGATATAATCCTATTAAATGAGTCTCTGCTGGATAATGGTGATGTGTGGTCTTTGTTTTCTTGTGTTTTTTTCGTAGGAGGGCTTTTCTCTGCTCAATGCGCAGAGCTTCCTGAAAATTCAGCACAAATCAGACAGTCTGCTGTTCAACATCACAATGAAGGTGAGAAGTGGTTCTGTCATGTTTCACAGGTGTGCGTTTGATGAATGAAGTATGGTCCCATACTTAAATCTGGAGTTTATACACATTTTACAGGATGGGATGTGTGTGCATGTTGTCCCGAAGGAGGGCTCCGCCTCTTTGTCCTTGAAAGCAATAAACAATTTTAATATGCAAATTTAAAAAAATAACTGCTTCCGAGTGACCTTCAACTTGCAGCTCAAAGACAAAATCTGTGGCTTGTTAATTTAGCTAATTATCTCTTCTCCAACATGTCTTTTTAAACAATAATTCCCTGCTTCTTGAATACTGATGCATTTCTTGAAAAACAGCAGTCCCTGTAAAGTTAGTTATTTGGTTGCATACAGCAGAGCATCCTTTATGTGCAAATGCAATGCATAAATTGTGGCTTTGTGTTTGCACCGGTACAGTTAATACATTGATGCTGTTCAGTTTGTTTAGTGTTGAATGTCTTATGTTCCTGATGCATGTTTTAAGGAACACCTGGTAGATACGTAATATGAAAAAACGGCTGATTACAGTGTTTTTTGTTTTGCATGTGTAAGGGGGAGAGACGTTTGTTCCGACTGCAGTTTAATGGCAGAAGTCGGGCAGAAGCAGCTGAGGTTTGCAGTAAGGCTGTGGAGAGGCTGCAGGTTTATGTTCCTGTCCAGGAGCATCTGACCACCCTTGCGTCTGCTGCTCCATCTGATCCTGCAGAACCTGGACCGTCTACACAGCAGCTGCAGGTTGGAAATACTAGACTTATTTTCCATCCACCCATCCATCTACTCTAAAGATGTTTGTTAATATAACAGTAAACCATGGGGTAATAATGGTGTGTACAGTAGGTACTACAAGAGCAGGTTGAAGTAGTGAGAGAAAGTGACAGTGCCAGTGGGTTTGTCCTTTTGGCTTTTAAGCAGTTTCCAGCAGGTAACATCAACAGGCTGGAAATTACTAGTGAGCTTCCCAAGAGTACTCCGTCTGTATATCTATAGGTCTGTCTTCTAGACTTTCTGCACATATTTATCTACATAATAGCTATCACAGGCTATAAACAGATGAAATGACTTCCTCCAGTGTTTCTAATGCAGATTCAGAATGTAATGTGACAAACATAATATTTATTAGCAAAAAAAGTAGGACAGGATTTGGTTTACGACAGAATTGGCTTGTGGTTTATTCATTAATCTTATTTTCCCTTTTGGCTAGTCAGCAGAAGTCATTTGAGCCTTTATCATATTTTGATGAAAGATTGTTTCTTGTCTTTATCTTATCATGCAAAAATGGTTGCATAATAAGACCAGGCATAATTTATTACAAATATCTATTTTTTGCTTAAGTTTTTATTTCACTCATAATGAATGCTAATTTGGATGTTTGTCACTAGGTGGAGCTATTGCCACATAATGATAATAAATGGGCGAAGAGAGAGAAATAATCCCCCCCGAGCTGAACTGCTTATTTGCAAATCTGAAATGTAAATACACAGACTTGGTGCTCTAAATATAGTGAACAAAAAAGCACAAGGGAAAGTCTCTTTGTAAAATATAGTTAGTGACAGCGACGCCCCGCAGCAGGATGAGAAAGATTGCCGGGGATGAGGACATTCAATTAGTAATGAGGGTATTGATCGGCTGCGGAGGCCCTCTGTGTGAATCCTGAGACTTTAATGGATGGATCTATTTCTGTTTCTACTTCAGGCTCCTGAAGATGCTCCACACGCGGCTCCTGACGTTGCCATGGGCCTGCTGTCAATCAAACACCTTTCTCAGGTACAACTGGATCTGCATTGATCTGACAGCCAAGATCTGGTGTTGAGTCACTGCTTTAGATGCTGTAGTCAGTGATATTTTAATTTGACCTCTGAGATGTCATCTGTGAAGTGCACACTGACTTTTCATGCGCATTATAATCTCTTCCTCCTCAGTACTTCCTGGGTGAGCGTGAGCTGTCCCTGCCGATGGCGTATCATCAGAGCACGCTGCCCTCTGGAGACCTGGAGGCACTACTGCGTGTCTGCCTGCTCGATTCTGGTTTTCCTGCTTTCGTGGAGGAAGTCGAGAAGAAAATGAAAGAGCTGATGCAAGAATGAGGTAGAGTTTGCTCTCAAAATCACTTTTGTTGTTCTCAAAGCTAAAACAATTAAAATAAAACAAAAATATTTTTCATTCATTGCAAGAAAGTTGAAAAACTACATGAGAATACATAAAAAAAAGATTTTAAATAATTGTAATAAAATAAGTTGAAGTGTAGATTACTAGAAGTGCTATTAATTAAAATAAAGATTAAATAAATATTATCTGAAAACAAAATAAAACATTTAAAAAAGAAACGCTTTAGTGATCAATTTAAATAAATAATAGCTCTGTTATTAATCACAATAAACCTGAAATAAAATATAAATATTATATGAAAATCCTAAATTTAACTAAAACTATTAAAAATTTAAATGAACCTTGTATTTAAATATTTAATATTTTTACTTAAACTTAAAAAAAATCTTCAAAATATATAAAGCTGAAGTGTAAAAAGGGCTAAAACTAAAACTTTTATTATAAATCAATTCATTAACTGCAATAAATTAGAAATATAATATAAATATTAGATGAAAAAATATAAATGTTGCCTTGCCAGCTAAATTAAATAAAACAAGTTTAAATTAAAACTATTAAGAATCATTTCATTAATTGAAATACTATCTAAATATTAGCTGAGACAGCAAAACTTGTTGCCAGTACTGAAATTTTAGAATAAAAAAAAAAGATAAAAATGACTAAAACTGAAAGAATTTATTAATGTGTATTCTGTATACACAGTTAATACTAAAATTCAGTTACACTTTGCTAAGCTCCACCCCATTGGTTACCGTTGTCAAGTCAGACATGCTTTACAGAACGTCCATAAAAACAAAAGTGAAAACAAAAAAACGTTTGTTTATAGTACCAATGGCAGCAGTTGCTACGACAGGTGATTTCTAACATGGTTTTACAGAATCACACACAAACACTGACGTATTTTGGAAGCTTTATTCTGAAAAAGGAAACAATTGGTTTCACATAGTTTGTAATGGCTTTAGCTCCACCCACTTCCTCCCTTAAATGTTGGTCCGTTGTCATGATGACACACACTGTATTGATCAGGAGTTGTCATGCAACTACAGCAGTGCATTTCAAATGCGAAGCACCCTTATCTCTAAACTGTCCCGTTAAAGCTTTTTTATTCTCTGAAATTAAACAAACCCGCCCCACCTTACAATTGTCTGTAGGTCTCTATGAATACATATTGCATAGGATTATAGCCATGCTGTACAAGAATCATCTTTTCTCTAAAAAGAAACAGGACATTTACAAAAAAAAGATATATTCTTTTCCTTTTTACAGATGCTATCGTAATATTTGAACACTTACAGCACCACATGTACAAGACGTCTAAATAACTCTAAAAAATAAATGTTACATGTATCCATTTCATTTAATACAATATCAGCTTTAAGATTAAATACTGTTCTGCCACTCACAAAGGTTCTTGCATTCTAGTTTAAGACAAAACACCTCCTTTTAGTATTGTTTTATTGGATGATAAACTGTACAAAGATCTCAATGATTCCTTAACTTTTTTTTATCCATTTAAATTTCTTTAAAAACACACACACACTGATATAACCTCTCACACATACACACACACTGGCTATTTATTTGGATGCAACGCCACTTAAAGTAACAATAGAAAAACGATATCTGAATCTTATTCGATTATGTTATTGCATGCATTCGAGACAACATGTAGATATGAAAAAGAATTAGTGCAGCAGGAGGGCATGATAAAAGAACGAAATGCAACGTTAACAGCACATGTAGTAAAATCATCTTGATCATCACCTTTAGAATGATTCAGTCAGCATCCACATTCACACAGATCATGAGCCTGAATAAGGCAAACTTAAGACAGTCTTTATTGTTCGTTTCTGCCAGTGTAATGCTGTCGTTATTGTTGTTTTCTTCTCCACGTGAGGCAGGATATGCATCGCTGAAAATCGCCAGGAGCGTCTCCTCTCCTCGGATACGTCCGTATGGTCAGGATATGCAGTTGGTCATCTGGAAACAGGGGAGGGGGAAGCATTTAGTCGACTAAAGGAAACATTTGCATGCTGCTTTGTAACTCTAGACTGAATCATAAGGCTTAAACCTTCAGCTTTCTTCTACGTTGGTTCCGTGGGCTCAGTTGGTGTTCCGCTGTCGCACGTTTTTGTCTTTGTGGTTGTTCGTGGAGTTTGTTTTTCTGTGTGACACATGTGTACGATTAAACACTTTTGCAGCCTCGTAACGACACATGTTAATAAACACAGTTAATGGTGTTCATAAATAGTGTTCTTACATTGGTGCAACTGGCTCATCATCTTCATCAGGTCGACATGCAGTCACGAACATGCAAGAAACAAAAAGACATATTAATCAATCGCATTTTTTTACTACCATGTTTCACCAAATGGGATGATAAACATTGGCTATAGAGTTATTTCACTTTAAATGGTCAGTGTAAAATGCAACAGCAGATAAATTATATTTTGTAAATACGGAAGTTGCATTACATTATATTATATTAAAGAAACAAATAATTTGAAATTAATACTCTGACTGGACTTGTATAACAGGACAAACATAAAAAACATGATCTCCACTGAGGACATTAGATCATCGCAAATGCCTATGAATTTTTTTATTTTACTTTATTGGCAAATCATGGAAATTGACTTGTAATGATAATAATAACAATTTATAATAAAAATATTAAAAGTAAAAAAATACATTTTTGTATTTGCAATTAACTAAAATAGACTAAAATGTAATTATTAAAACCATTTATTAAATAAAGCTTGACTAATACAATAACCTAAAAAATATTAAAAAATAGAAATGTCTCGGTAACCATATTAATAAATAGTTTTAAGCAATAAAATTGCTAATTAACAATTTTGTTATTGACATAAATGTGATATAAAACATAAGCATTACTTGAAAAAACTTTTTTTTTATTAAATGGAAATGTCTTTGTAACACAAGTAGAAATGAAACATTTAAATTAAAAATATATATATATATATATATTATTAAAATATTTGATGACTAAATTAATACATTTATTACTACTAAGATATTAGATGAAGAATTTGATGTTCAAAATGGAAATATATGTACAAAAACTAAAACGTAATAATACTTATCCAGCTTCTATGAACATCTGGAAAAGACATGTAATTCAACTGGTGTGTTGACACTGCATAAATCTGCTCTGCAGATGAATTAAACAGCAGCAGAACTCAAGCAGGTTATTGCTGATGCAGAAAGGTCATTTGAGTTAGAGGTCACTGCGTCTCTCCACAGACAGATGGGTAGTTCTGGTTAGTGTATGTGTGTCAGGGCAGCACATGCGTCTACAGGCAGCAGCATTCACAGCGCTGGGCACCAAGCAGGTTATGACGGCTCAAAACCTCAGAGCAAACTAATGTTCCTGTGCAAATCTACAACCCATTTTAATAAGTGAGCAGCTCCAGGGTAAAGGGTCATTCACACTGACCGGCGATTCATTTCAAGTATTCAATTTTAGAATTAAATTTGAGGATGATGTGGCTATTTCTAGTAACAGCAGAGTTTAAACTTTACACAGATGTTGAGCGACACAAAGGATTCTTTTCAGACACGTTTCCACAGTGATTAACATAATAATTAAAAACTTCTTTAAACTATTTATTTTCTTGAAATGTAATGTACATCAGTGACACTATACTTTGTGTAATATAACCTTACCATTAAATTGCAGTTTCTACATAACAGCAAATTTGGCATCTTTCTTTGACCTTGTTTTCAAGGTCATATTTCACATTTTAATAAAAAAATAAAAGTTGGAAAAACAGCTTACAGTTGATTTAATTTTACACATTAAATCAGCTGTAAAATACAGCTACTTTCCATTATTCTGTTGTATTCTATTTCTTAGTGCTGTCAAATGATTTATTGCGATCAAAATACATATTGCATCTAAAATAAAAGTTACTATTTCTATATAATATATATATATATATATATATATATATACACACATGCATGTATATATTTAGAAAATATATTGATTTACACATTAAATATATTTCTATATGATAAAAGTTATATTAATATAAATATGTAGCAGTAAATATATGTAATTATTTTCAAAATATGTGTTGTATGCGTCTTACGGCACTAATTTATAGTGTATTATATATGCTATTGTGAATTGCAAGCCCTTATTTCACATTTAAATTAAAAAAATGACAAGGAGTGCAAAACACTCCAATTCTTATTGTGATTTCAGGTAATTCCATTCAACATGGATCTTGTTCCTGATATAGTGCAATATAGCTGCTTTCCATTATATTATATTACATAATTTTATGTTACAATAATTAATACATCTTATTTGCGTTTCAGATTTTCAAATCATTACTGTACAGCCTGCTATTAACATTGATCATACGAGCTCCAGTTGAATAAAATCGTTGTCAGTGTGAACAAACGTTCATGCAGTGCTTTACTTTGACCTGTGTCAGAATATCTGCACACAGATGTGTAGAGGACGCCGCTGTTGGAAATATAAAATCCTGGCACGAGGATTTCAGCTGTAATGTGCGTCATCGCATTACGTCCTCATCTCTGATTCTGTTGATAAGACTGTGGGCAGATATAATCTACCTTAATCTAGCGCAGCCTCCCATCACTCCCTCTCCTGGGGACAAATCCTCCCCAAACCACAAACAGACCACGCTGTTCATGCACGCCAATGTTCTCTCCTTACTGCATGTTTTGCATGCGGTCTTGCTGTGAGATAGTGTCTATAGAGGTCGTTCAGCAAATCGTCCAGAGCAAAACAAACAGCCAGACACACGCCGTAATTGGTG
The DNA here is from genome assembly GCA_032353835.1 of Enteromius viviparus. NCBI lineage: Eukaryota > Metazoa > Chordata > Actinopteri > Cypriniformes > Cyprinidae > Enteromius > Enteromius viviparus. The sequence goes on along the minus strand of JAUCNO010000318.1, from coordinate 1,365,459 downwards.
CTTAAAAATAAAGCAATGATCTGTTTTTCTGTTTCATTCTGATTCTCATTCTATTCATTAGGAAGCTGTGTTTCATGTGACTGTTTTGATTAAATCAACAGTAGTATCCAGTTCATGTGATGACTTGCTGTAAAGATATAAGGGTGATATATATATATAAATATATATGGAACATTATAATTTTATATGGGTAGTTTTAGAACTGTATTTAAATATATTTATTATTATTATTATTATTTTAACAATTAACTCCACTTATTCACCCAATTTTCATTACTGCAATGCAATGCAAATATAAATAAAAATAAAAACCAATACTACTTACTGTAATGTAAAAATAAGTGAAAATGTATAGATTATGAAAATAAAATATTATATAAATATTATGAAAATGGTTAATTATCCAAAGATCATGGTGGTATTTGTTGTACTACATTTTAATGGTTAAAAAACACTACTACGGTAACTTCTTATTGTAATACAGTATAGGAAATTTAAATGAATTATTCTAACATAAAGGTGAAATGTCAAATAAAACATGTTTTGAAAACTATATTACTATATTTTAGAAGCTCAAAAATATGATTTCCTATACCTTGATGAATGAAATACTCAAAATACATATTTATCTCATGATAATAAGATAAGCACACATTGACATCACAGCCTGGATGAGGAGACAAGAGAAGCAGAGATTTCTCAAGACATGCAAGTTCTCAAACTTACCAACAACAAAGAACACGAAGCCACATGAAAAAGGAAAAAAACAGTTTCACCTGTTATTTACTTGAAGCCATTATATTAAGAAGACTCTGTTGTGAGGAATGAACTCACAATTGTTAAACACCTTCATTTAGAGCACCTGGGTTATTCACTTGCTGCCCTGAGTGTACGTGTGAATATGAACACACACAAAACCTCTTTGTTTCCAGCTGTTTGTTGGCAGAAGCAGCGCTGGTTTAGCACTCACAGCTAACCTGACAAATCCTGTGTTCATCAGCACAACATAAAACGACATTCACAGCCCTGATCAACAAGTTCCTCACCAGAACAGACTTCTAAATCTATCATTATTTACTGTTATCACCGTATGCTTTCATACATGAACACTGACTTGTAAAACCAGCCTAAAAAATAAGGGCTGCATGATAAATTCTATTTTATTTAGTTTCACGGTTTTTGCTTCACTTTATTAATTAAGCATAATCTGCAACATTTACTGTACCTGCTGGTTATGAATCCTGAAAACATTTCATTTTTGCTTTATCTTGCAACAAGCCTCTACTAGCTTTCATGTTTGCGGTTGCCAGATATCAAATGATCAAATCCCCCAAACAAAGCTTTCCTGTCCAATGTTTTACTTGATCCTCCCAACCTGGCAACCATGCCCACACAAGCTCTCTCTGAACTGAGAAAAAAAACAGCAAACATTAAAGTTGGAGTTTAGCAATTTCATGATATTTTACTCAAATGCAAGTGTAATGGTGCCACTCTGTTTTATCTCACATGGTCGATCAAACCTCAAAAATTACAATTGAGATTCATGTTCAGATTTGTGGTTGCTGAAACATTTTTATGCAACTGCTGTGTCACAACACAGATATATTTTTGTTTTGCTTTAAAAGAAAAATTATACAAAATGAGTTAATATTAGGAATTTCAAAGGTTTAGCTTGTGAAATTGCTAAAAAAAAATCTAGAGTGTATTATTTTATAGGATAATTACCTAACACATCAGGAAACTAGATTAGGTATCAATGCAAGTCATGCAAGTTGATGTTTTCTTAATTTGTGTTACTGAGAAAGTGTAGTAATTTTAATAATTGTAAAAAGAAATTTAGCTAAATAATCGTGATTATTAGTTTAACCATTATAATGCAGCCCTATATTTAACTGGAAAGCAAGTAATTTTGATGAAAGATCAAGACAACAGATTTTGAAACGTTTATAAAACCGGGAATGTTTACAGAGAAAGTAAACAGGTCATCTTGACTTTCATAGGACATTTCTTTTCTTGAGTTTTTACTGTTTATGGGAAATCCCAACGCATCCCATGCAATTTACTGCTAGACATGTAAACAAACACTTACTGGGTGGATGTTGGATCTGATAAAGACTGCAGTGAGACTAAATAAGACAGACGTGTGTTTAGTTCTAACTGGAGTTAAGCTGAGAGAGATTGTAAGTCATGTGTTGTCAGTCACTAGAACGCGGTGCATCTCGCAGCACATTGTAAAGGGTAGCGTCTGACCACCCCTGGCTCTGAGATACCCTTCTGTGGTTCTGCAAAGGTCAAATTAGCATGGAGCTATGCCTGACTGCATCCCTTCAGAGACTGTCACAGCCCCGACATGTTCAGAACCGAGCTGGTTTAGACCGACCGACTCGCCAGTTACTGTGAAGATTCCCCATCCTCTCCTGCTCTTCCCCTGCGGCCACACTCTTAAAAATAACACTTCCTTATTGGCACTGAAGAACTTTTACTATTCATCAAACCCTTTCATTGCACTAATGGTTCTTTATAGAAAATTGTTCTTAGGGTTATTTAGATATTCTTATTTTTTTTAATGGAATAGTTCACAAAAATATAAATATTTGCTTAAAATGTGCTCATCGTTAGACCATCTGAGATGTAGATGAGTTTGTTTCTTTATTAGATTTGGATAAATGTAACATTCCTCACTTGCTCACCAATTCTGAATGGGTGCCGTCTTATTGAGAGTCCAAACAGCTGATAAAAACATCACATTAATCCACAACATTCTAGTCCATCAGTTAACATCTTGAGAAGAGAAGAGCTGTGCTGTTGTAAGAAACAAATCCATCCTTAAAGAGTTTTTAACTTAAACCATCACTTCCATAATCCATAAGAATGACTGACAGAGCAGCTTTTTAAACAGGAGAGAAATCTGCAAAGATCAATCACCATTTACAAACCAAAACAGCACTTAACAAATATGTGGGTGGATTTTGATGTGAGAGACAACAGGAGGTGAACATTTTCACATGAGGAAGTGTTATTATGGATTAAGGACCATTATAGCCAGAAGCAACGGTTTGAACTTAAAAAATCTTTATGATGGATTTGTTTCTTACAAAGATGTAACTTTCTCCAGATGTTAACTGATGGACTGGTGATTATTGTGACGTTTTTATCAGCTGTTTGGACTCTAATTCTGACGGCACCCATTCACTGCAGAGCATCCATTACTGAGCAAGTGATATAATGCTACATTTCTCCAAATCTGTTGAAGAAACAAACTCATCTACATCTTGGATGACCTGGGGTTAAGGACATTTTTAGCTCATTTTCTTTTTTAAGTGAACAATTCCTTTAAAAAGTCTTTGGGAACCCAAAATAGTTCTTTATTTGCATAGCTTCAACATGGAAACATTATTTTTAAAAGTGTAACAAAATCACAAATCCTTGTTTTAGTGATAACCCGGCTATATTACCATTGTTTCTCTTACTGAGACGAGAGAATCATGTGCAGCTGGTGACTGAATCAATTATTCATTAACTTTAAGAGTGTACAAATGTGAGGAGCTCCAGTGTTCTGACTTGTCTTTCTAGTGGAGGATCCGGTCTCAGATTAAAACGTGGTCAAGCATAGAGGTCAGTATTTCCCAGTGGCTCTCCTCTGACTCAACACTCATGAATATTCACTGCCGCAACTACACTAAGAGCCCCGTCCATAAATGACCCACTAACAGCCTGCTTCAGAATATATTATTGATGGCAGCTTCAATGTTCAAAACAGCCAATATGGATTATTCTAGTTTCATCTGTTTGTGTAGTACAACATAGTACAATTATCTGAATATATAAGACTGCAGTCACTGCTAATGCTATTAAGTCATTGTTTTGATGACAGCAGTCAGTATTTATGCCAATTTCTAAGCTGCATCCAGAGTTTCTATTTGCAACATGTTTTTGGCAGCAGTTTTACTCTATAATTACTCACAGACTGCTCTGAGAACCTGAATGTAATGACCAATCAGAGTCAACAGGCCTGTTTGACTCTGGCGTTTATTTAAATGGGTGTTTTACTGTGTTTTACTTTTATTTGTGACTGCCACATGAAAATAAACGCTAAGGCAACATCATGTGAAACAAGCAATTATTGTTCTGATTCTAATTCCATGAACGATTCTCTTGCAAAAGTAATTTTCAGACATGCAATAGAGTGCTGCAGACAAAAATCTTTGCACTTCTGGTTGCATTGTGGGTTTTTAATTAAATGCTTGAAATAATTCTATAGTTCTATGTTTAACAAAAACTCAAGCTATTTTCACGTTCTATTCTCAAACATAAAATACATCAGTAATACCCCACTTATGATTTTTAAGCTTTTGTGTGTTTTGAGAAAGGCGACACCTTGTCTAGTCAAAGTGTCACAGCGCATATTTTCTGCAATAATACAAAAGCCAAAGGAAAAAAAACTTTTATCGAGTAAAATCAGCAAATATAATCAATTATAATTGTGCAGCACTACATTTCTAGAATAATTCATTCGTTTTCTGATCTGCTGCCTAAACAACAGCACTTTAAGACGATATTATATTTCAACAAACACCTCTGGGAAATCATTCTGCATGACTTTTAGCAAATATTCTTAAAAGCAGAGTGCTACTTACCGTCTGGAACCTCGTCCGGCCTCTTGCGCTTCTCATAAACCACAATGATGACCACGAGGATGATGATCTCAGCCAGGACGCCCAGGAAGGGCCACAGCGGGGCGAGGTGACTCCGCACCCTCAGGATGGTCATGGACTCTTTGGAGCCAATGATGTTGGAGGCATTGCAGATGTACTCGCCCGGATCTGTGCTGATGTCCAGACTGATGATACTCAGTTCTGTGAAATTGTCTTTGTTGATAATAAAGAAGCGGCCGGTGCTGTTGTCAATGTCCTGTTAAGAGAAAATCAAGCGACTGTCGTGAATTCAACTAAATCATGATATCATCTTCTGTCTATGAAATCAGTTTCAGTGTGAAGTCATATGACTAGGGAGAGTACTGTATATGATGGCCCAATTTTTATTTTTGGGTGAGCTATACTTTTAGGCTAATACTTTTTTCAGCAAGGATTGCGCTAAATTAATCAAAAGTGAAAGTTAACGACATTTAATTAATACTGGAAAAATAAAATGCATCATAGCTAACAAAAATATTCAGCAACACATTGATAATCAGAATATAGATATATGACTTGCTTACGTACAATGTAAGAACCCCGACCAACTTTCTTGCGCCACATCCACATAGGATGCGGGTATCCCACTGATTTGCAGTACAGCGTTGCATTTTCACCTTCTTTTTTGTTCTCGCTTCGTTTGTGGCCGAGAATTTCAGGAGCAGCTGGGCAGAGACAGAAAAGTTTACCTGTAATCATGCTTTTACATCACGCATCAGTTTTCCATCTCTCATACATACAGATTAATGTTTTAACTCTATTCAACTCATGTCAAGGGGAGGGACGCTCACATTAAACACAGCTTCTGATTCGACAAAAATTTGCATTTGCTCGAGAGCAAGACAAGTCATTAGCATACTATTTTTTGGTCTTTTCCTGGTACTTTTGTGAATGCAAAGCTGCTGCTTTTCCTCAGTATTTTTGAGTACATTCTTAAACCAGGACCTTAAACCTAAAACAAAATTACATTATTTTTAAGCTCTTTTTTTTTTTTTGTAATTTTAAGCAAAAACTCAAAAACATTGATTTTAATACATTAATATATACAGACTTAATAAACAGATTCAAGTACATGTTTATCAGTTTAATAATGTTTAGATATTTGTACTGGAAAGCATGACCAAAAAAGCTGAAAATGTAAAATAGTATAAAAAAAGTATTTTTTTAAACTATTAAAATGAAGAGCAATGAAATGTGGTGTCAGAGAAATCTACTTTATTAAAAGTAAAAACAAGTTTATTTCTGACCCTACTGGCTGTTTTTTTTAAAGCAGTTTTCCTGTTTACTTGATTTCTCAGAAAATTATATAACTTCATAGCTCAAATAAATGCATCTTGATTTGAGAACTTTTAGCACTGGAATACATGAAAAAAATACTTAGCAATAGCAAAACATCATACAGCATACACATAAAAGCCACAAAACTTATATTTTGATTTCACAGAGTTTTTGCTGCTAAAAAGAAAATTTTAATCGTTCTTGCATAACCGTGTATCCCAGGACCACAGATGATTGACATAATGAGATGGTGCAGACTTAATTAAAAGCACCCCCCCGCGGGCGCAGTAATTCAGGCTTCCCCTCCGTCATGTGCTGAGTCACCATCATTCCCCTTCACTGGATAATGCACAGCTCAATGTCACAAACCCCGCGGCCCAATATTCTCCGGAATTATAAATACTGCATATGACCGTAGCCCCTCTCCGCCTCACTCGTTTTAACACGCTGCACCTTCTGCAGCCGCCGCTAATCTCTGAAATTGCCGTAATTCCCTCTGTGCAATTAACCAGGATGAAACGAATCTCGGAGCGTGAACGTGTAGGATGGAGAAGGCGTGGATTGAAACTTGGCTGACATCACCAGCTCTAATTATGGTGCGCACGTGCCTTCTGAGGATAGCGTGTGTGAGTGTGTGTGTCATGGGCAGAAAAGCAATGGGGAGCTTAGCTCGGCATTATCCTCACTCACAGTGTCTCTGAGACACAATAAATCGGCCTCCTTCCAACACAACATCATTTCTTATACTGTGTGTAATTAATGGAGTATATATTAGTATTTAATTGTAAAAACAGTGTATTTATAATTCATAATTAATGCATAACTGTTTCTAATGAGCATCAGCTTTAAGGAAGACTAAAAGTCCTAAACTAAAAAATAATTCCAACTAAAACAAAAAAAATATCCCTAGGTGTTCTCTTTGATATGATTTCTATGAATAATAACAATTTCACTGAAACACACACACACACACACACACATACATTGCCTTAAATAATATTGGCACCCTTGGTAAATCAATCTCTTCATATATATATATATATATATATTTATATATATATATAAACAAACAGATCAAATATAAATTTGGCAATAAAAATAACAAATTCAGTCCAATCACAAATTAAACTTTATACTATATTTAATAAATCATATTCTATATTATATATAACAATATAAACAGACAGAAAGATAAATAGATAGATTATTGGTAGAGTCTATTAGTATTTGATTAAATCCCAAACATTTAAAATGCTAAAAAAATAGGCCACATTCTCTTTATTGAAAAAAAAAAAATTATATATATATATATATATAGTACTGAAAACTGAACAATTTCCGTGAAATATATACAATAATGAAAACAAGAAATAACATATTTTTGCTAATTAGATTTCTTGTGGTGAAATATGATCTAAAATAAGAGATTTTGAGAGGCGACAGTGAGCTCAGCATTCTCCTGTCACAGCGTCTCTGAGCCATTTGTGAGTCTTTCTGATCATAAACAGCTCTTTCTCCCTCCTTTCCACCCCATGGTCTGGCACACTTTCAAATCCTGATCGCCAGCGGAAATGTGTGATCAATGCCGGGCAGAGATCGGTAACAGTGTCGGGATACCGATAGCTCCTCTACACTGCTATTTGTAGGGCTTCTCGTTTGCCATGAAAGGAAAGAGCTTGTGTAACCCAAACCCAAAGCAATCTGCGACAGATGGAATACATACAGCACAATCTAGACAGGAATTCATGCAGGGCCAATGTATGGAGTAAAAGTGACTCACACGCACGACAGATGGCGCACCGACATCCTTCCCTCATAATGCCGTACTAAATATAAACAGACGTAAAGGTACAGGCCGGGGTTTACCGCACCTGACATGATTTAATACGATTGTGCTACCGTATGGAAGAGCGCTCTGTGATTATTGCGCACAAACATCACAGTATATTGCTGTTTAAATAGACTTGGAAGTGCAGAGCTTGAAACATGCATGCACAGGGCAGATTATGATAGTGGACAGTAAACTCCTGCCATTAGAAACACTGGGAGTGAATCCAGAGCCTTAATCCCAACCCAACCCACCGCGCAAACCTCCATCTGTTGCCTTAGAGTGCAAAACCAGAAAGAGAGAGAGAGAGAGAGAGAGAAGGTGCCAAAGACTGGAGCGGTTGGGGGTGAACAGACAGAATGCATGATGGGCCACATTCAACCTGAACGACTCCCACAGGACGACAGAACCTCATATTCATCTGATATCCAAGATGGGATATTTTTGTCTCATCTCACTGGGCCTCAGGACTTTTTTTTTTTAGTATTCGGGTGAATCTCAGATCATGTGCAGGTCATATTTCTGCACAAAATCAAAGAAACCAATAGCACATATTTTTAGGACCATTGTATTTTTTCATGATTATTAAACACATTTAAATATGGATTACCTTAATGCAAATCATCTAATTTGTTCTTTGTGTAAATTATATATTTAAATTGTATTTATAAAAGGTGTTTATACAATACAGTGCTCTCCACTAATATTGGCACCCTTGGTAAATCTGAGCAAAGATGGCTGTGAAAATAAATCTGGAAAAACATTCATTTAGTGGAGGGCACTGTATATTAGTATTTGATGCAATTTTTTTTTGAATATTTACAAATTATTAATACACAAATTTTGCCCCAAATTTAATAATAATGTTGGAAATCATATATATATATATATAATATAATAAATCATATTCATATTATATTTATATCTATCTATATATAAACAGACAAAAATATGTTATTAATATATTATTAATTTTAATTTAATATTAGTATTTTATTTTAGTATTTAAGCATAAAAAACAGTAATACATTAATTATTGTAAATGTACAGTAATAAATGTATTACTGTTATCTCCTAATGAATCACATTTGAGAACACTGGAAAGAACAAATTTAAGAATGTAATTGCTTATGCAAATATTTTCACTGTAAATACTGGTCCCGCTGGAAATCCCACTGATATTAGTGTCAAATAATTTTTTTTTATTTTGTATAGCAACAAAACTACAGTATATTATTTGATGCACTGATGATTAAAAAGCTACTGTATTAAATATTTGAGAATAATCTATTTATAAAATAAATTCACTTAAATTAATAAATATAGTTAATTAAAATAAAACAAAATATTTAATTGTTAACTGTGGTCAAATGTGAACTGGTTTTCATTCTTTGTGAAATGATTAGACAAAAAAATTAAAAAAATATTCACCAAAATATTATGTAGCAAAGAAACATTCATTCCTCAATTTAAACAAGACTGATGCAAAGAAGCTCATCAGGCGTCTTGTGGCTTCAGTTGTGCATGTAAAGAGATAGAAACAGAACAGGAACAATACGTCAGGAGGGGGGCTGCGCTTCCTCATCGCGTGTTTCTAGCAGCAGAATGGAGCTTGTGGCACATGGGAGCTGAATGCTGTCATCTCACAGACTCGGGGCAGAAAAGCCCGGCCAAAGCGGACAGCGACATCAGCGCGTTATGTAACCAGGCAACGCTTAAAGAGAGCCTTGACATAACGGCCCGGGCATGCTCAGTGCGTCTGACGGCCGTGTCAAAACAAATTGGCTTAACTGCGAGGAACACGCATGCAAGCTCAGACTGTGTCGGGTCTCGGGGGTTTGTGGCTACAAGCGACGCTGCCACCGTTTTAGTGGAGATCACCATCCATTGCATATACATACAAACATTATTTGTGTCATCTGGAGCTAACACTGTCCAGAAAACAAGCTAATAACCTCGAAAAAATTACCTCGGAATGAGTCAAGGACATGCTTGAATCATACTTCAACACAACATATACAGTGCGTTCCACTAATATTGGCATCCTTGGTAAATCTGAGCAAAGGTGGCTGTGAAAATAAATTTGCATTGTTTATCCTTTTGATCTTTCATTCAAAATTGTAACAAAATTCTAACCTATCATTGAATTAAAACAACTGAAAATGGGGAGAAAATCTCATTGTGAAATAAATGTTTTTCTAAATGTTGGCCACAATTATTGGCACACAATTATTGCTATGTCCTTTTCCAAAGATAACAGCTCTGAGTTTTCTCCTGTGACGCCTGAAGAGTTTGGAGAGCACCTGATAAGAGAAAAGAGAGCATTCCTTCATCCAGAATCACTCCAGACCCTTCAGAACACCAGCTCCATGATGCTGCTTCTCCTCTTTAGTTCTCCTCACTCAGGGTTCAGGTCAGAGGACTGGGACAGTCATGGCTAAAGCTTTATTTTGTGCCCAGTGACTAATTCTTGTTTATTTTGATGTTTGTTTTGGATTATTGTCCCAGTGGAAGACCCAACCATGACCCATTATAAGATTTCTAACCGAGTCAGTGAATTATTGATTTGTTATCTGTTAGTATTTGATAGAATCCATGATGCCATGCATCTAAACAAGATGTCCAGGACCTCCAGCAGAAATATAGGCCCACAACATCCAAAACACAGTATACTTCATTATACACATGGAGTCATTTTTATCCCCGTGTTCACCAAACCCATCTTGAGAGATTGCTGCATCTGATCATAGAAGCCAGTCCCATTTGTAGTTCTAGTCCTGTCTGACAACTGAATATTTTGGATGAGTGAGGGGAATTTCTCTTAAACCCTCCCGAACATCATGTGCTGATATAGGAGCTGTTTGTCTATTTTTTTAAAGGTTTTCTGAGCCTCAACTATTTTCTGCAATTCTCCAGCTGTGGTGTTTGAAGAGTCTTTAGCCGCTCAAACTCTACTCCTCTCTGTGTATTAGGAGGATAGAGACACACTTCCTCTTCCAGGCAGGATGTTGATTGTAAATTCTTAATTCTTTCCCTGACGGTGGAAATGGAAATGTTCACTGCTCTAGCTCTTTTCTTAAAGACACTTCACTAATTTTGAAACTCAATTATCTTTTGCAGCACATCATAAATGAATTATTAGTTTTTCTCATTGTGTTGATGATTAAAGGATTTTGGGCTTTGTTTTCCATCCTATATATATTTCTGTGAAACAGGAAGCCAGGGCTGGATAATTTCATGTTCATAATCACCCTGGAGTGCGCAACATTGAATATACTTCAGAGATATTTTACTCGTAAAACATTCTAGGAGTGCCAATAATTGTGTTTAAACAAGTATTAGAGAAAAACACTTATTTCATCACAAGAATTTCTCCCTATTTTCAATTGTTTTACTTTAATAGGTTAGAATTGTGTGATTTTATTTTTTAATAAAATATCAAAAGGATAAACAATGCAGATTTATTTTCACAGCCACCTTTGCTCAGATTTACCAAGGGTGCCAGTATTAGTGGAGGGCGCTGTACATGCCAGGGTAGTTGTTGTTATTAAATGTATAATCATTTTATTCAAATTATTAGATCTAATATTTACGTGACATTTTTTATTTTTTAACACACACACACACTGACCCAGAAGAGCCCCACAAACAGACCTCCAGTGAGAGAGATTCTCTATAGAAGACAAAACAGACAGCGCACAGTTCACTGGACACATTTTTATAATAACTGTGTGACATTATTAAAGTACAAGCGGTTCTGCATGTCTGTCGAAGCTGGAGTGAACTCAAGTGAAAGAATGATGAAATGAAACGCTAATGTCCCGTTTTAAAGAGTGTTGTGGGTCAGTGCTCATGCAGGTGGAGAAGAGTGTTTGTATCGGGACTGGAAACACTCATAATCAAATCGTGACTTTGTGAACGCTGCTCAACGCATGGATGACTTTTCAGGTCATTTCTTTGAAGAGGATGTATAGGACACACTGTACTTCTACACAAACAATCTGATCTTCTGGTATCTACACAGACGAATATCACTATATCTTAGGATACGTTTGGATATTATTTAAAGTACTTTTAGTTGCTGAATGAGACCACTATATTTATACCATTCAGCTGATATCTAAAAAAAAAAATACACTTTTTAAAGTGTTTACGAAACTAGTTTCAAAACACTCATTCTGTTTTCATTAATGCTAAAAATGAAAGCTTTAAAGACGAAAATAATTGAATGTATTATATTTTTTACTTTCTTAAAACCTGTTTCTGCTTTTGTTCTTTGTGCATTGATGAATCATTAATAATAACAAAGAAAATATTAGTAGTTGTAATCTTTCATCATATAATTAGCTATTTCTGTCATTGTTTTAGGATAATTCCTTTCTGAATAATTCTAAAAGGATGAAAGTCAAGTCACATATAAAAAAAAAAAAGATGTGGACAAAAATGCTCTGGCAGGTTAATTTTTAATTTCTTGATTCTGTCCAAGCCAGGGTTGAGCACTAAATATTTTCTTACAGATAAATATGGAGAATATGGTAAATGATGGCAGAGTCGTCGTTTCTGAGTGAACTGTTCCTTTAAGAAGCACGTGATCAAACAGATACTCACAGGTGCACTCTTCACAAACTGAACTGCTGTATTTGTCCTGCATCCTCCAGTGTTGATCAAATGCGAGCTGTCCAGACATGAATACTCTTTCCCATGATGCCCTATACGTCTGACAGCTCGTGCTGTTCAGTATGAGAGCAATGCGCTGCCTTTCACACTCATCTGACTGTGTCTTATTGAGACAGACGAGTCGTAATAGAGACCATCTGTGCCCATCCTGTTCAATCAAGAGCTCACCTCGCTCTCTCTGACTCCTTGTCGATTTCTTATGATGGCACAGGTTACAGAGAATGATCTGGATCAGTATGCCTCGAATAATTAACAGCTTCATTGACAGAAATGAATACGCACTTGCTGTCATACATTTATATTTCGTTGATTTTCATACAAAAGGAAGAAATGTGTTACTTTCCGATATGGTGTATGCTGAAAATAAGAAATTAGCATATTAGAATGATTTCTAAAGAGTTATAGTGATGAAAATTTAGCTTTGCATCACATGAGTAAAATATATATTTTTTAAATATTTAAAAATAGAAAACAGGTCTTTTAAATTGCAAGGATATTTCACAATATTAATGTTTTTTTCATTTTGATCTGCATTAGAGAAAATATGACAAACATTTAAACTGTACTATATGCAGTATAACAGTTTAACATCAGAAAATGACATGTATATGAAACATTTTCTGCTTAATATTTATTTAATTGATGCCCAATAGGTAAATAGTTTCTTATATGACTAAGACATTACTTTGGTAGCTGTGCTTGCAGTTCATTAGAAAATGCCATTAAATTATTTAATAAATTGCTTGCTTTAATTTCAAGTTTTAGGTTTTAGTGTCATTTCTCAACTGTTGTCTCTTAACATGTGTACAGGTTATCCTGGAGGTTACCCTACGACTGCCCCGACCTACACAGCCAACCTTTATCAGACAGGTAGCCCAGGATACCCACCAGGTATGTACTCACACACACACGCTTTCTGTGCACTGAATATTTATTACACACTTCCATAAAAAAACATACATTAGGGCGAACGCTAAAACACTTCAGTTATCCTTTAACACCAATGAAACACAACACGTAATTGAGCAATTAAACAGTATATTACTGTTGTATAGTGCTGCATTGAGCTAGTGATGCAATGCTTGGACTAAATATATACAATAAATCTTCATGAGGGTGAGAAAAATTGGCTTTGTTTGTATTTATGTAACAGTACTGCTGTATATGGCCACTAATTGTGTATTGTTATTTTATGAGCTGCTCCCTAAAATGAATTCTATCAATAAATCAGTTTGTGTCTCGATCTGGAGAGATACAATGGGTACGGAAAGTATTCAGACCCCCTTATTTTTTTCATTTTTGTTATATTGAAGCCATTTTTTCCTCATTAATTTACACACAGCAGCCCATATTGACAGAAAAACACAGAATTGTTAACATTTTTGCTCAGTATTTAGTAGAAGCACCCTTTTGATCGAAAACAACCATGAGTCTTTGAGAAAGATGCAACAAGTTTTTCACACCTGGATTTGGGGATCCTCTGCCATTCCTCCTCGCAGATCCTCTCCAGTTCTGTCAGGTTGGATGATAAATGTTGGTGGACGGCCATTTTTAGGTCTCTCCAGAGATGCTCAGTTTGGTTTAAATCAGGGCTCTGGCTGAGCCATTCAATAACAGTCACAGAGTTGTTGGGAAGCCACTCCTTCGTTATTTTAGCTGTGTGCTTAGGGTCATTGTCTTGTTGGAAGGTAAACCTTCGGTCCAGTCTGAGGTCCTGAGCACTCTGGAGAAGGTTTTCATCCAGGATATTCATATACTTGGCTGCATTCATCTTTCCCTCAATTGCAACCAGTCTTCCTGTCCCTGCAGCTGAAAAACACCTCCACAGCATGATGCTGCCACCACCGTGCTTCACTGTTGGGACTTCTATCTTGGCCTCATCAGACCAGAGAATCTTATTTCTCACCATCTTGGAGTCCTTCAGGTGTTTTTTTTTAGAAAACTCCATGCAGGCTTTCATGTGTCTTGCTCTGAGGAGAGGCTTCCGTCGGGCCCCGACTGGTGGAGGGCTGCAGTGATGGTTGCCTTTCTCCTGACTTCATCTCTGGAGCTCAGCCACAGTGATCTTTGGGTTCTTCTTTACTTCTCTCACTAAGATTCTTCTCCCCCGATAGCTCAGTTTGGCTTGACAGGCAGCTCTAGGAAGAGATCTGGTCGTCCCAAACATCTTCCATTTAAGGATTATAGAGGTCACTGTGCCCTTAAGAACTCTAAGTGCAGCAGAAATGTTTTTGTAACCTTGGCCAGATCTGTGCCTTTCCACAATTCTGTCTCTGAGCTCTTCAGGCAGTTCCTTTGACCTCATGATTCTTATTTTCTCTGACATGCATTGTGAGCTGTAAGGTCTTATATAAACAGGTGTGAGGCTTTCCTAATCAAGTCCAGTCAGTATAAATCAAACACAGCTGGACTCAAATTAAAATGTAGAACCATCTGAAGGATGATCAGAAGAAATAGACAGCACCTGAGTTAAATATATGAGTGTCACAGCAAAGGGTCTGAATACTTATGACCATGTGATATATCAGTTTTTCTTTTTTTTTTAAATCTGCAAAACTGTCAACAATTCTTTGTTTTTCTCTCAATATGGGGTGCTGTTTTTACATTAATGAGGAAAAAGCTGAACCTAAATGATTTTAGCAAATGGCTGCAATATAACAGTGAAAAATGTAACGGGGTCTGAATACTTTCCGTACCCACTGTACATCTATTTAAGGACAGTTCTGGTAGGACTGGTTAAATGTGTCTTCTTCAGCATTCCTGTGATCAGATCAGCCACACGGACACAGATAACACTTGTCCCTGACAACACACAACTGAAATATGGCAGCCTTGCACCTGTTGAGCAGGACAGGATCCTTTAACATGCGCAGGAATCTCACTGGAGTCTGTGGGTATTCAGTCAAACGAAACCTCTACTGAATCAACAGATCACTTAATGCTGATGGCTGGATTGATAGGGTAAACAGCCTGTGATTACGTTAACCTCTCTGACTGCTTCTCAGACACAAGGTTTCTGCCTGGCTTCAGTCAACCGCAGTGTCTAATTCAATCCAAACTCAATTACCCTCTCCACTGTAATGGCCTTTAATAACAGGGTTTACTTTCAGGAGAGCAGTTCACGAGAACACTCAGAGAGCAGTCCTATCATTCAAATATGTAGCAGTGATGAAATCAAGTCTGCTTGCAGCGATAACATTTCGCTTCTACGATGCATTAGCATTCAAGCACGCTGATATTATATCTGTCTACTGGGACCATAACCACAGTTGCTGATATCCCGACAGATCGTTTATAATCACACTTAACAGCACAGAGTAAGAAAAGTGAAATGTTTCCATAAGCAGCACTTGCTCTTACCCGCCGTATGCTCCAAAAGTGAAACTCCTCTTTCTCTGCGGCATCTTTGCTAATGGATACATCTGAGTGAAAAACAGAGAGACAGAACTCTACAGAGACACCAGCACTGCCTCTGTCTCCCTGGACTGACTGGGTATGTGTGTGTGTTTTTGTGTGTAACTGTGCACATGCAGCATGCTGTCCTTCCTTTCCACTCCCCTGGCTCCCTCTCTCTCACGCCTCCTTGGCAAATAAGGGACTGAGAGGCTGGCTCTGTCCACTTTTAGTCACCCCGGTAACTGCTCCCCACTTCTCATTCATATCAGCGCTATTGTAAACGGGCAGAAATGGAGCAGTACCTAATGTCTTCGTAATGTCCTTTAAAACACATTACATCTCAATGAGATTTCAGGTCTGCTGACGTAATAAAAACCCAGATGGACTGGAGGGGAAAAAAAAATCTTGAATTGGACCATTAAGTAATCAGTTATATAAAAAAGACAAACAATCACTACACAAACACTGGAATGAAAAAGAAAGAAAAATATTAAAAGGTTTAAACCGAAAATGGTTAAAAAAATAAAATGAGTTCAATGGATCAGGTATAAATCATATACTTTAACAAACCATTAACTATGACTTTATTGTCTCAAATTCCTAATTTGCTTCTTGAGGTAGTTGATAAGCTTAGGTTACTGGGTAGGATTAAGCAGAATATGGTCATTTAGAATATATGTGTTGTATAAGTACTAATAAACATTTAATAATATGCATGTTAATAAGCAACAAGTTAATGGTGAGAATTGGTCCCTAATACTAAAGTGTTACCAAAAGCTTGTAGAACAGCAAAGTTGCCTCAACCAATGGCATGAGTGTTAGGGCAGTTTGACTTACCTATAGCAGAAGTGGGGTGTGTTTAAACCGTTTCAAAACAATCAATAAGGGATGTACCGATATTTATATTCTGTCTAGTACAGAAAACCCAACAATAATTTCATAGATTATTTTTTGATATAGACAATGTGACGTGTTACAATAAATAAATGAAATCTGTAATATCAGCTAGCACGGTACCAATATATTATTCACCGTAAAATCATTATTGGCGACAATGAGGGGAAAAAACACTAGGGATCGTGTCATTCATAATAACAGCTGCTCAAACAAAAGCATTGTGTCAACTGTTGACACAGACTTGTGTTCTTTTTCAAAGTCACTTAACTATTTACCTAACACACATACCTACTACTCTGTCGTCAGCATGTATAATAAATGAGCCTTGGACACAGTCAAAGGAGAAGTGTATCTGTACTGTAGGTCAGTCATTAAGAGACTTGCTTCGCACAGGAGGACTTGTGAGACACCATTGAGGATGTATCTGCTTTTAAGCAGTTTAGAGTCTTCTTCGACTATCACTGAAACGTGTTTTTGTCCTTAATCAGGAGTGGATGGCACACAGACTTCCCAAAAGAATGCAAAAGCTGAGATCTCCTCAGAGATAGTCCTTATCGACCCTTATGTGCTGCTCTCAAACCAGACGGTCCGACACATCAAGTCAGCGGCTGAAACCACACTGACAACAGAGTGAAAAACTGCTGACTCATGGGTAAAATCCAGGTTTACGACAGCAAATTCAATAAAATGACTACTTGGCACTTTTTGACTGTGACTCAGAGATCTGTAAGACGACACTCTTGCACAAAGACGTCCACATACACAGCACATATTTATGTCTATGTGGCATCCATATCAACAAGTACAACAGGTTTACATTGTGTACATAAACACTGAAGTGCTAGATGGCAGAATTGGAGCACATCATGTTTTTGGGGTGTTTTTTTTTAGTTGTACAGTGTGTTAAAATCATCAGAAAACCACTATAAAGCTATATAAAACACAGCAATCTACTCATCCACTAAAAAAACAGAGCATATATTATGTTATATAAAATGTATTATACTTTATGTGTATAAATACATACATATGTGTATGTATATATGTATGCATGTATATATATTGCAGTTAATCACATCCAAAACAAAAATTTGCTTTATATTTAAAAAAAAATATTTAGATATAGAATACTAATATATAATATAAATATTTTAAAAAATATATACTGTGTGTGTTTGTATTTATATATATACATAATATACACAGTACACATACATATGCAAACAAACTTTTATTTTTGACGTGATTAATAGCAATTAATTATTTGACAGCACTAAAATATGAACACAAGTTATAAATACTGTATATACACAGTACTGTATATTTAAGACTTATATATAACTACTAGACTAAATATAATATATATTTTTTTTTATTGTTTCATGTATATCAGTATAACATTACATATGTGTATATACTGTATTGCACACATACAGCTGCTGATACATGCAGTGTGAAACGGGTCAAAGTCCTCAATTTAAATATAACTTTCTTGTGACTGACTGGCCAACCAAATGAATTGGATTTATTGACCAAAGAAAGTCCCTCTACATGAAAGCCCTGACGTGTGCCATGATATATTGTCAATCCGTCTGCAGAGTGGACAGGCTGTCCTCATCGACTCAGATGGCTGCTCTCAACTGAAAGACATTTGCTCTTAGGGAATAAACTGCCAGGTAGACATTGATCAAATGAGAATACTGTTTACGCAGCTCTTATTTTTTTTTGCTTCGGACCACCACTATCCATCATTTCAAGGCTTGAGACAGACCCAGATGCTCCACAGAGAATGCTTATTGTTTGAGGGGCAAACTGAAGCCATATCAGTCACATCTCAAACAAATGAACGTGAACGGTTCCCATTCACAAGCCAATAAACCCTCACGTCCTTTACAGCACCTGAGTAAATGGGATTTCCAACAGTGAGGCCAAGGAGGAACTAATATGAGCTTTGAACTTATAACATGTTGGTGAAGACAAAAGTCAAGAGTCGAGGTGACAATTCATAGGCTGTAGTCCGAAAACTCCTGTAATAACAGAGAAGCTCTGAAAAATACAGCTCCATCAAAGATCTGCTTTCAGCTGAAATGAAAAAGTGTAGACAGTGGTGTAGTTGTTTATGAGCTGTTGATCCTGCGGCGTGAAAAGGTTCAGCATGTTTCCCTTCAGACGGGAGGGTTAATTACACCATAACATTTACTCTGTCTCATGATAAACACATTGCTTATGGCCACAGCATATGAAAGAGGTTCGACGGAGGCTAGGGCTATGTTTCAAACGGAGAAGAGCTGATTTAATGGGGTCAGGTATTTAAAAAGTAATTGTGCTGGAAATAAATTACAGCCTTATCTTCGCCTGGATTTCATTTTGTTTATCAGTCTTTCACACTGCACTTCAGCCATGCTGAAACTAAATTAATTTCAGTAATATTTCACTCATAAAACTCTTTTATGGGTGTCTGGAGTCTAACCGAAGTACTTTTCACAGGCAGTCGTGAGCTTGTGATGTTTAAAGAGGTTGTAGACGCACCAGTAGACGTTTAGAAGTGTCCACATGACCCCACGTCCCAGCAAGGGAAGCAGACATGGCCTCCTGCACACTGCACCCTTTCACTGGAGCTCAGTGCACTGCTGCTGACACGCTGAGAAAGAGACGGTTGTTCAAGCACGTCATAAGCTTAGCTTAAAAAAAACTGGACTGGACATGGAAATGAGTTATGAAAAAAACATTAAAAATTTAAAGGGGTCATGAACTGCTTTGGTTTTCCATTTTGTACTGTTCTCTTTTGTACTGAGGGACACTTATCATGTAATTGAGATTTTTATATAAAAAAACAAAACATCATAATTTAGAAGCTATTTTTAAATGCTGTTTTTAACCCTCCTCTGTTTGAATAGGCATGACAGGCTGTAGACTAGGAAATAAACACCCACTGCTATGATTGGCTAACAGTGTATGTATGATAGCATATATCCTTAATAGGACGCTGCTGTGATTTGGGTCAAAATCTTCTGTTTTGTGTTTATTTTTTACTTGATTGTTTTAGAAATTAAAACAAAATTGAACAAAATGTGACAATTCAAATCATTTGAGATGTTATATGACAGATGAGAAGAAAAACTATACATTTGGGAATGTGGCTTTAGATTAACGTTTGGAACTGACTTCAGAAAAATGTGTATGTTATTTTCTGCTTATAATGCCTAGTGTTTATAAAAGCAGTGCTGCAATATTTACAGCGATAACAACGTGAAGCAATGTATAGCTGCTGTTTCATAAGCACCACCTACTGTCAGAGAGGGAATTTGCACTTTAATTCAGCTGTTTTTGTTTCATGCAGATATTTTTCAGGTTTTGGACATAGCATATAGAACTGCTTTTGATAATGAGGTACAGCTGGACTAGACACAAACAAGTCTGATTACTGCCAACCCTTTTCAATTAAATAAAAAAAAACTTAATTAACAGCATGAAGTTTTTTAAAAGGTCTTTCGCATTAATGTTGGCAGAGTATGTCAAACTAAGGAAATTCCCGAAATGACGAGGATGATGATTGAAATGCACCGGTCTGGAAAGGGTTACAAAGCTATTTCGAAGGCTCTTGGACTTAAAAAACACAGAAAGAGCCATTATCTCCAAATGGAAAAAACTCCTCCAAGTGCACAGAAAACTCATCCAAGCAGTTACAAAAAGCCGAAGGACAATGTCAAAGGAACTTTCCTCCCATCATTAAGGGTCACTGTTCAGGACACCACTACCCGAAAGACACTGACTTCTTTTTTTATTGTTTTGGACTGTACTCTGAGCTCCACTTATAATGTTATTAAAATGTTTACAATAAAAACTATTTGTAAGTAATAGGCTATCTTCTTAAAAACACTAGGGGCCGGTTTCCCAGATAGGGATTAGATCAAGCCAGGACTAGACCTTTGCAAATTTATGACATTTACAGTAAGAATTTTTAGAAACAAGTCTTACAAAAATGCATTATCTGTGAGCATTTTAGGACCAAACAATGACAATACTGTGTTTTAAAATATCTCAGTGCAAGCTTTTTCCAGTTTAGATGGCTCTTAACATTTTTTTAAAATCTAGGACTAGTCTTAAACCCTGTTCAGGAAACTGCCCCTAGAACATTTTGAGTTCTGAAAGGATGTTTTTAGATTAAATGATTTCTTAAATGTTAAAAGTTTAAAGTGCCCCTATTATGCTTTTTCAAAAATTATTGTTCATGCAGTGTGTCATGTAGCTGTATGTGAACATAAAC
>JAUCNO010000318.1:1332162-1344322 GCA_032353835.1 Enteromius viviparus | reverse complement strand
ATTTTATTGGTTGTTTGCTGTAAGGTGTCCTTGGGTGTTCAGAAAGGCGCCTCTAAATAAAATGCATTATTATTATTTTAAATTGTGAATATGAGTGGGAATATACTTCAGAGATAATTTACTCATAAAAAATTCTAAAGGTGCCAATAATTGTGGCCAACAAGTATTGGAGGAAAAAAATCACTATCAGAATTTCTGCCCATTTCAATTGTTTTAATTCAACTGAATTAATTCAAATGATAATTTTGTTATTTTTTTAAATTAAAGATCAAAAGGATAAACAATACAGATTTATTTTCACAGCCACCTTCCCTCAGATTTACCAAGGGTGCCAATATTAGTGGAGGGCGCTGTATAAATACATTTAAAAATATATATAATGTATTTACTATTCAAAAACGATACCAATAACACTGCAAAAATGCCATTTTATTTATTTTCTTATTGTAATTAAAATAATAAATATGTAAGAATTATTCTTTTTAAATATTAAAATCATGGATCATTAGAGTGTTTTACTTTAATAAAATAAAGTAATATAAATGAATAAAACTGTAGTATGCAAAAAATGCTATGTTTATTTGCTAAATACTAATTCATGTAATTAATTTAAATTCATTAAATCAATTTTTCAATATGCAAAATAACTTAATATTTACAAGTTATTCTATTAAAATATAAAAAATCATGGTATTAGTGTTTTTTACTAAAATAAATTTGTAACATGCAAAAATGGTATGTTTATTAGCTAAATACAAATTTATGCCTAATTAAATAAAAATTAATCTAAATTTAAAAATATATGTTTAACACTAGTATTTTGTTATTGTAAGAAATATGTAATTAAATGTTTTAAATATATTTTGTAAAGCATATTTAAATAAAAAGAAAGGTTAAAAATGTAATTAAAATAGTATAAAACTGAATAAATAAAATCTATTTTTGCAATATTAAATAATTTTTACTAATTTGTCAGGCACTAATTACATTTTTTATAATGTAATGTATTACATTTTTATTACATTTCTTTACTGTACTTTCAGAAATAAACCAAATCAAATACATTAAAAATTTAATGTGTAATTAAATAAATTGCAAATAAATTGTAATATGCAAAAAAAATATATATTTGTCATCTACTAATTTAAAATGTGTATTTATATAAGCTAAAATCATAGTATAACTTTTTTTTAAATATTAGAAATTATTGTATTACAGTAATTAGGTAATACAACATTCTAATGAGAAACAGAAAAACATTTTTAAAAACTGTTAATTTCTTTTCCTTCCTCTTTTTCATTTAGCGTCTGAAATATCCAGTCGCAGCACGTTGGAGTGGTTATGAAGTCCAGGCTGGATGTTTGGCCTGATTATGAGTGACAGCAGCTATCCGGGTGTCACTACGCCACACGCCGCGCGGACAAATGCTAACGAGACTTCGGGACGTGACTGTCTGGATTCACTCCGGCAGAACTGCTGCTCTACACTGACTTTATTTTGAGGTGAAGAGAGGCTAATTACACTCCAAACAATACCTAATTATAACAAGGGTTAGGTCTCTACCGGACGGCAACAGCGTTTGGATGGTGTTAACAGTATGTTAATGAGTTTTGTGAAATGATTTCTTACCTTTGACCTCAATGGAAGCGTTGGCATTGGGAGCAGACTTAAAGGTGTATACGCACATGTATTCACCAGAATCATCTGTCCTCGGTTTACTTAACCTACAAGACAAGAAACGCAAATCACTGCCAGCTCCAAACTAGAACATCTTCACAAAACGCTTTCCCACTTCTTAAAGGAACAGTTCACCAAAAACTGAAAATGCCTTGTTTACTCCCCCTCAAGTCACAGCAAACCTATACGCTGTTATAGTTATTCAACAGAACAATCCAAATCTGAAAAAATTCATTTTCTCTCATATAAACTTCTCCTGAATAAAAGTCTCCTGAAGCCATACAGCATCTTTGTGTGAGGAACATTTATGCATCTGGCAGATAATTTTACATTGCTTTCAAAGTTTACATCAGTGCATGAATTCCCTGTGCGTTGCAAGCATCACACTCTACTGTTAAATGCACAAACAGAAACAAAATTTAGACTTTTTTTTCTTGCAATTCTGATTTTAAATCTTGCAAATTAGACCTCTTGCAGTTCTGACTTGTTCCCATTATTAAATAAAATAAAAATGCAACTTATTTCACATTTAATTTTTTGCACCTCTCAATTTTTTTTTCAGAATTGCTTGATATAAATTCAGAATCCTGACATGCTTTCTCATATTTTGGTGCAGTTCTAATTTTCCTTGTATAAAAAAATATTTTTACCTTTTTCCTACAAATCTGCATTTATATCTTGCAACCTCCCCCCCCTCCCTTAAGACTTCTTTTATACATGAATGCATAAATAAATATGTCTTGGAGTTTAACAAATGTTTTTACTATCAATCTGTAAAACCTGTGAAGCAAGGAGCAAATGAAAAATGCGGTTTGAAATGACATGAAAGCATTTTTGTGTGAGCCTTTGCTTTAAGAGCTGATATTAATCACTGAGAAAATACTATATTATTAATCATCGGAAAGAAAAGCTATTATGACAAGATTTTGAGAAAGCAATTTTCAGGTGGCGGGCTGGAAGTTGATTGCACAGTGCTAGAGCTGCCGGCGCAGTGCTGTCTGTTCTGAGCGCTGGCGTCTCTGTGGAGTCTGTGACATGCAGTCTGACAGCAGATCGCCCAGCGCCACATCACTCTCGGACGGATGACCAGACTTTCTGAAAGCTCTGGTGGGGGGGGGTTTCTTACTAAAGAAATTTGTGCTTGAACATCCTGATCGTCCTCAGAGATTGCTGCGATTGCTACACAAAAATCCTCATCTCAGAAGACCTCCATTTTCCAGACTTCACACGTACTTGAAATACAGTTTAAAATAAAGCTGCAATGATACTGGAGTGAACCAGAAAGGTTGCATTTCACCCCAAAGTCAAAGAAATAAATAACAGACATTGAGAATCAGATTCTCAAATCTAAATAATTCAACGTGTAAATGATGTTTTGAGTAAATGTACTGTAATTAGAGTCTGGAGTACAGATTTTTGCATGAATAGTTTTTCATGGAATGATTATGGAATATAAGTATATATTATGAAATTAAACAATGCAATTAAACGCAAATAAAAAATAGTGATTTTTTTTAAATGATCTAAAAGCTGAATACATTGTACATAAATTAAGTTCTTAGCAATGCATTTTACTAATCAAAAATTATGCTTTGAATTCTACTAAATATGTTCATCTAATGATTTGGCATAAAAGAAAAAAAGCATAATTTTGACCCAAACAATGCATTGTTGACTATTGCAACAAATATACCTGTGCTGCTTATGACTGCTTTTGTGCTCCAGAACCACATTTAATATTTTTGAGAGATCATTAGAATAAGAATAATGGGAATAACTCAGTTAGGTAACAGACAAAAATCATTCATGCATTAAAAATGTACATTTGTTTGCAGAGTCACAATATCTGATAAAATGATTTTTGCTTTCTATTTGATTTCAGGGTGAAATATGACACATTTAGCTGCGATTCATCCACCTGTCAGCCAGACTAAGCAGTGCAGTGCAGATTAACAGGCCTGGAATACAGAATACATATATTAAACATTTATTTGCAGCACTGCCTGCTGAGCTTTCGGGCTTTCTTAATCGATCAACATGGTCCCTGTACGTTTTTACAATGTGAGGGAAATGATGAACCTGTGGCGGCAGACAGCATGTCACAGAGAAAAAACCTCAAATAATGATCCCATCAATGATAGGAACCAATAAACCCAAAGCTTGCTTCACATTGAAATCTCACTTGAACTCGGTGTGTTTGTGCTCCGTCTTTGTGTTGGGAATCTCCTGTCCATTCTTCATCCAGAAGGTCTTCCAGTGGGTGCTGTGTGAGTTAGTGAGGTTACACTGAAGGATGATGGGCAACTCCTGCCCGCTTTTAGGCTGCAAAATCTCCTGATCGGAAGCATTGATTCGTGGCTCTGAAACGAAGACAAAGCCCTGGACAATTAGTGAATAAAACATTACGAGCTTCACAGAGATTCATGTTTCCATCAGACCTTCGTGAATGTCTGTGTAGGGAACATATTAAAAATGTATGTTTTCACATGCATACAGGTTATGATGTTTAAATACAAGTCATTTAGTTTTGGCCTAAAGCTAACGTTTGCCATTTATAAATGATCCTCATGCTTAAAAAGAATTCACCCAAAGATAAAGATCCTGTCATCATTTATTCACCTTCATGTCATTTCAAAGCTTTCTTTCTTCTGTGAGACAAAAAAAACCCCAATGCATTTGAAGAGCAAGCAGTGACCAAAAAGCATTAAAGTCCACAAAAATCATGTATGCAAGAACAGTCATGGACTAGAAAAGGCTTGGACAGCCGTCTTTAAATCAACTTGTTTTCCACAGAAGTCATTTGAGGTTTGAAAAGACACATAAAATGATGATTTTTCATTTTTGGGTGAACTATCCCTTTAAGAGCACATACACCTCCATACTTGCCTGAAATGGGACAAAAATGGCTTGCAATTTCTTCTATTTTGACACATATCATAAAATAGACTTTGCACCTGCAGACAATCAAGAATCAAAATTGAACATGCAGTTTTGTTCGGAACATAATATTAGCCTCATCATTTGTACACGAATACGCTTTTACAGCGAAATCATCCATCATCCGCCGTTTCCATTAAATCCAGTTCAACTTGGATCATTTCATGTGCAAACTACAGAGTTTCTATTAACTGTTGCGTTTCTTTTCAGCTTGTTTTCTTTCGGCCAAAATGTATAATTCCTAATATAAAATTGATATTTATCCAGTAGCAACGTTTTACCGTTTTAATAATTTAAGGTTGGTCAAAATAAAATGAAAAAACTGACAAGAAACTCATTCTTATTATTTATGTATTTAAATTATATCATGCCATTTGAATTAACATTATTAATTTGTTTTTTACATGAACTAATACATTTAATCTAAGCTATATATTTATCAGTCGTACAGAATTCTCCATTAAATAAATCATGGCATAGTTTCATATTAACTATTTGCATCAATTTGGTTCAACTTAAAAATTATATATGCAAATAGCATCCATAAAAATCTGATCATTGTGAAAAAAATCAAATGTATTTATTTACAAATATGAACATGGTTAAATATGACTAGCTGTGGAACAACTTAGTCAAAATGAATTAAATTGAATTTATTGATTAATATATAAAGTTTGTTATTGTGCATTTAATTAGTGCTACTACTGACCTGTTTATGATTAAACTGTAATCCGAATGGATGGAATTATATACGCAATTCAAATTCTTAAATTTGTCTCAAATATGTTTGGGATTTTTGCCAAGATTTTTCCTGCATTTAGCACATTTTAGAAAGTATGGCAAGTCTGGATATTGTTTCTGGGACTGTTCCGACCTCAAATAACAAAACATCACTTTTTAATCCTCATTTAATAAGGTTACAGACGTTAATCACTGAGCGAGTATCCGGGTGTGAATCTCTACCATAGCAACTGCATCACCCAGTTGGAAAAAGCAGGGCGAAGCATAATCACTCTGTGATTGGCTTGTACAGTAAACCTCCAGATATTATTCCCGCTCCGCTGGGAGGGGCTCGGGATCATCCTCCAATTAGCATTCTTTACACCTTCTCCTGCAGTTTGGTTTAGCCGAGAGGAACGTTACTGCTAGTACTCTCTCATATCACCTACTCTCACCTACACACATCCTGCTGGAGGTCATCTGGAGGTCACCTGCTAAGAGGAGAGAGTTTAATGGTCAATCAAATCGGTTCTGATCACAATTATCAGTCGCCGATGAGGAGCTTTGGCAAGGACTGTGAAAAGAGGTTTGGGGTAAAATATAAATATTAGTGATGCACCGATACTTAATTTCTCTACCAATACCAAGAGCCGATTATTCAGTATGACAATATCCCATTCTTAAAGGAACAGTTCACCCAAAAAGTACAATTCTTTTCATCATTTACTGACCCTCATGTGCAGACCTGCATGAATGTTTTTCTTCTTCTGAAAATATTTTGAAGAATGAAGTTTGCTGGTAGCCATTGACTTCCATTGAATACTTTTTTAAGTAAATGGCTACCGTGAGCTGTTTGGTGATCAACATTCTTCAAAACAGACAAAAGAAGTTCATACAGATTTGGATGAAATACCTTTCATTTTAGGGTGGACTATCCTTTTAAGAAAAAAAATCTAATGCCATAATCAATAGTGATCTCTCTCATTTTGGTACATTATTTTAGCCTTAAAAGTTCAAATTAAAAGCAGAGCTCAAACAATTACATCCAAATGCTATTTATCATCAGATATATTCAGTGTTGGATCCAATCCATTACTAACTAATTAATTAGTATTTACTTTTCTCTAGAAAAAGTTAAGTAATTAATTGCTCTTACTTCCAATTCCAGTTACTTCTGATGTAATTACAGACTATAGAACAACTCTGTATAATATTTTACTTATAATATTAAAATGTATTCTTCTCTCTATTATTTTCTTGAAAAAATTAATGAGTAATGCAATACTTTTAGGAGAGAGTAATTAGTACAGTAATCTAATTACACTGTGGAGGATCTAATTAGTAGCTAGTAATTACTTACCCAACACTGAATAATAATTTACCATCATAATAAAGCTGAAATGTGTGTACTGTACTTAACTGCACAAAGTAGTTTTCATAAAAGCTAGATTTATTTAAACATACATACTGTATATAATTAGCAATAAATACTCTCATCTAAGATTTTATAGCTCATTAACCAACTGTGAATGCTGGATATCCTGAAATTAATGCACTGTATCATTCATAAGCAAATTTATTGACATCTTTCCATGGTTGAAACTCTGACTCAGTGATTACATGAGACCTGATTCATTTCAGTAAGCTGTACTGTATCTTTTAACACTTTCTGATGCTCATGCATGCTAATTTCATGCAAAAACTAGTAGTAAAGCAAAATAGGCTCTTAAATTGTTTTTGTGATCAAATGGAAACAATTTGAAAGCTGAGACTCTGCTCATCTGCTGTTTTTGAACAAATAATTGCCGATATATCGGTGCACCCGTAATATTAAAATGAGCTTTGCAGGTTTGGGAGGTTTTCGCTACCTTCTACAGCCTCAGCACACGAGAAGCTTGACAAGACCACCATCGAACCCTGTCGACAAACTATACGCTTTGCCATGTATAGCCTGTTATATGCATGTGATTATGCCGTATCACATGTATATAATATGACAACACTGACTCTCAGTAATGACAAAATATGATATCATACAGAAAGATGTTTGTCACAATTTAGCAATGGACAGTAATCCCCGAGTTACAGGTAAGCACCAGTCAGACCTGACTGATTGGCTTTATGTTTAGGGATCAGAGCCGAAAGAATATCATGTCATTACTGAATCACGGGCAAACAGTAAATGCAAAGAAGGCACGAGGTCATTCTCCAGTTGCAGACGCAAATGCGTCAGTTTTATGTCAGAGATAAGATTATGATTTTTTTTTAGATATTGAGATAAGGAATTGCCCATATAACTAAAATGACCTCTGTTCCTTGTGTCTTCTTCCAGGTCCCATCCACCCTTTTCCAAGGACAAAATGCAAAGATAAACATGGCATGACTTTTGCACAGGACACACAATGTTGGGCTTTGAAGTAAATAAAACAACCCATGTAACGTGGAAATGAAAAAACAAAAACCAAACATTCAAAAGATTCCAGAGTAAATCATGTCCATATGAAACGAAAATAAAGAACCCAAGCAACACAGAAACAGCCAGCATGGACGGTGTGTAGGGTGAGGAGGAGAGGCAGACAGAGAGCAGGGATTTGTCTGGGTTTGTGGTCATCCACAACAAGAGGCTCAAGGGCATTAGGAGAGAACAGGGGCTGAATGACTATTGAATTCAAGGGGGAATTCTCAAAGTCTGCTTGAAGGAAAGGGGGACATTTGGACACACCAAGGTCAAGCCATAATAAAAATACAAGAGGAATCAATACAATGTTGTCCCAGTTTAAAAAAAAAATAAAACAAATTAATAGTCAACTAAAATGTACATACTAAGGGGGTAGGGCTGGGCTGCATGAACAATTGTTTTTTTAAATAGCAAAAAAGTCATTTTTGCTGCATATTTATTCTTTATGTATTGCATAATCATGTGGTAATATCTATTTTGGAATAATCTGGTGATTTAAATACTTGACTAACGAAAGGTGCTTCATCTCATTTGATTTAGTTTTTACATTGATGCAAGCCATAATATCAGATTATATTCATTCTGAGAAATAACCTTCAAACCTCAAGACCTTTTTTTAAACCCAGATACAAAAAAATGTCCCCAGTGAAACCCATTTAAACTGCAATATATAATAGGCTTGTTTTTATTCTGTTGACAAGGCTATTTTAATATATATATATATATATATATATATATATATATAGATATATAGATATATTTATATGCAACATTTGCATCCAGAGAAATTGGCATTTAACGGGTTCAAATCCTAAAAATGAATACATTTGTAGTAGTTATTAGTAAGACTGATATTTGTATTTGTAATATTTATGACTGTTTTTTGGCACAGATGTTTTTGTCTTCTAAGGACAACAGTGTAACCCTTGTGCAGTCTAATTAAAAAACTTGAAGGAACTTAAAATTCTATTCTTGTTCAAATTTAATTTCAGTTCCAGTTCCTCAATTCAAATTCCCAAATTGAATGGGATTTTAAACACATTCAGTTCATTCTCAGAATGATGCACAACCCTGACACACACGTGATACACATCGGCTGAATTCAGTTTCATTATACAGTAGAAGCATGCAGAATGCTAAATCAGAATGCCAGCCCTACTGTGTATCTGTCTGTGCACGGGGGACGCATCTAGCTACTACAGTACATGGAGCACTTACTCTGCAGCACAGATATGGTGGCTTGCGTTCGGATCCAGGTGATGGCCGGGTTTTGGCGAAGGTCGTTGCGGCGCGGGTCGTTGCTGGCCCGGCACTCGTAGATCCCGGCATCCTCCAGCGTGAGGCGGGAGATGGCCAGCACGCTTACACCATTGGCTCCGTACGCCGTGTTGATGGACACCCGTCGCTTGCGGGCGCCGTCCCACAGCTGCTTGAAGGAGTCCGCTCGGTTAATATCGGCATACCACCACTGGATCTCTGGCACGGGGTTACCCACCACGTCGCAGTACAGCTCAAAGGCGTCTCCTGTGAGCTTTATCTCGGACATTGGCGACTTCACAAACCCAGCTGGAGAGGAAGAGGAGCGAAGGGAAGTGGGGAGAAAAGGGGTGTGCGAGAGAAAACCAAAGTGTCACTTAAAAGAAGAATGATCCCAATGCAAATCAAGAAATGGGTGGAAAACAGTAGAATAAAAGAGCATCGTGAGAAACAGGTTAATGGATCCTTGGATGCTCTTCATGTGATATCACATTACAGTATGGCTTAAAACGACTATAAGAAACATTTGGTCATTATTTACACTTCCTCATGTCCAAACAGATCTGTTTCCCTTTAAAACACATTTTTACTATTTATACACATACATTTACTTCTAATGCTCGAACCATCTCAATGAAATCTTGGATAAATCATACACAGAGAAAAACATCTGCACACAAAGCAGTATATAATGCCTGGAAGGATGCTGCATTATGCTTCACATTGGCAGGATAATTTAGTGATGCTCAAGGAAACAGCGAGTCTCCCTTTAGCATGTCTTCAATGGCATTTTTCACTGTCTCTTTGTTTGGTAGAGAAAAAAAAATTGCATAGATAAATGCTTTCACTTTCAGGCCATGCTTCATGTTTTGCCTGATAAAATAGTTTTCTGGCAGCACTGCAATGAAATAATAATAGCAGCAATAATAATGATTGTTATTATTATAATCATCATCATCTTACACAGCATTCTGCCTTTATCAATATAGTTTCCATTCTTAAAAAATCCTTAAATACAGGAAATATATTTTCTAGCAGAATTGCAAAATAATAATAATAAAACCTTAATTCAATTTACTTGAGAAGCTGAATTTATATAGATTAGATAACTAGAATGTGTAGAATAAATTACTAAGAATTTTCATGAAAAAAAAATATTAATAATAATAATAATAATAACAACATCATCATCTTTCTCAACCAGTATTTTTGTCTTTACCAATATTCTTTTGCATTAAAAACATCTAAAAACCCTTTAAAACAATGATTTACATGAGAAATAAATGAAAACAAAATGCTTTTACTTCAAGCTAATCTTTCGTGTAAAAGTAATAATAATTTTGCTCAAGCAGTGTTTATCAGTAAATCCATAAAAATAGGAATTAAATAGAAATTGGAATAATTCTATTCTAAAAATTAAAAAGAGAAATTGTGTAAAACAATAATTGCTTGCTTTCTTGCTTAGAGGAAACATACAGTATATCTGGAATGAAGTTTCTGAAATAGCATTTTTTTTATTGCATAAACTATGAAACAATAAAAAACATTTTATCCGTGACCTGAGGAAAAATAATCTTAATTCAAGACATTATCTTAAGAAAGTCTGATTTAAAAAATGTTGCTTCTCTGATAAATGCATCTTATATATATATATATATATATATATATTTATTTATTCATATATTTAATTTTTTTTTACCAGAAAACAAGACAAAATGATGATTTTATTTATTTATTTGCAGTGAGCGCTGAAATTGTGTGCGCTTAAGAAAAGGCATTTTGCAAAGATCCAGATGGCAATGCCATCAGCGCATCCCTATTTATCCCAGAAAACAGTGAGATACGAAAGGATGATGCCCTTCGAGATGAAGTTATTATTGTAACGGATTACCAGGCCTGTAAATGAAATGATTCATGAAGGTTTGCAGCACCACGGCGAGAGACTGAGCCCACGGAAAGGTGAATTTCATGGGCGTAGAGAAAAGAAATATGCTTGCATCTCACATCAGATCTACTCGTGACTCGATTCCTGTCGACCCCTGAAGGTTTTACACAGTTCCTGTTTATCGTGCCACTATCAGCTTGTCACATGCATCCGTGAGATGTCAGAGCTGACTAATGCACAGGTGGCGTCAGCCGCAAACATGTAACCTTAGTCACACACAGTCTGGAGGAGATTCACTTGCATCCCTACACACTATAATCTTCAGATGAACAGCTACACGAAAACAAGCGCATGTGATGATTCCCCTCAAATGCTTATTCAGAAGTCAAGAGTATCGTGCATTTAAATGAATCCGCATAGGCTCTTTTTCTCAGGAGAAACATTAGAGAAGCAGGAGGCTTCAGTAAGATAAAGAAAGCGTATTACTGTCTAGGAGAATCAACGACAGATCTCATTCGTGATGGCTCTTTCCTCTACGTGCAATATCACATTGACATGATGACGGTGCTTATAGTTTCTAAACTGCAGTTGGGTTTAACCTTGGTGTGTGGTGAATGACGCCAGGCTAGGCTTGCCTCCAAGTACTAGCGACTCTCTCAAGATGGGGACTCAATCATCCCAGAGCGCCGTGAGCTCACGATGTGTCTCATTTTCAGATCTACAGTAGAGTCGCATGTGGACCGAGCTGGAACTCGCAGCCAAATATCAATAAAACGTGTCAAAACGTGTTAGGGCTGGGTGATTTATCTGATATCCACGATGTAATGTAATATACGCTATCAGAAACGAATGCTTTCGTTCAGTAAGGACGCATTAAATTGACCAAAAGCGGCAGTAGAGGCATTTACAATGTTACGGACGATTTCCATTTCAAATGAATAATTCTATTCATCAAAGAACGCGGAATAAATTAAATACATCATGGTTTCCACAAAGATATTAATCAGCACAACTGTTTTCAACATTGATAATAATCAGACATGTTCAATCAGCATATTAGAATGATTTCTGAGGGATCATGTGACACTGAAGACTGCTGAAAAAAATCAGCTTTGATCACAGAAATAAGATTTTACAATAAATCAACATAAAAACGTCTAGGTTACTATCGTAACCCACGTTCCCTGAAGGAGGGAACGGAGACGTTACATATGGGGATCTCGCAT
>JAUCNO010000318.1:1321344-1332062 GCA_032353835.1 Enteromius viviparus | reverse complement strand
TTTTTCAAACAAGCTTCATACATACATTCTAAATGTATTCAGTGCATAAGAAGTGCATAACAAAACATTTCACAATGTATTAAATAACATTTACTGCCGATGTGCGCATGCATCATATCTGTGCACATATGATAGGTAATTGCGTGGGTAATTTCTTTGTGCCGTTTCTGAATAAAAATCTAAATAATTAATAGATAAAATTGCAGCCTTATGCGGTTTAGAAATTGCATGTGCTTAAACTGCGATTTTTTTGCGATTGCGATTAATTGCACAGCCCTACTTCACATGTATCACAGGAAACACTAGTTCTACAGGATTTTATGTGGTTGCTAAGAGCTTTTTGAAACAATATATTGTATATCTGATCTTGCTGTAAACCATTTATCATCACATATTATTTTAAAGAAAAACTAAATCAGCCTCTAAAATGCATTTTTCACTATCTTAACTATTACACATCATTTTATAAAGCTAAAATGGGTTTAAATGCTGTTTCATGCTGATTTTAAGAGAAAAGCATCTTCTAAAAGTTGTTTCAATTTACTCTGGGAGCAAGCTCAAAACATCTAGACATGATTGCCGTGTATTTCAGGGGCCATTATTTTTTAATCCTTGTACTGATAATTAATTTGTTCACATATGCTAAAACAAAAACATCGGAGATATCTTTGTGTCATAGACGTCAATCAAATCCCACTGGCATTGGCCACCTCATATCACAAGTACTGTACTTGTGTAATCAGACCAAAAAATAATAACAACTGACATCACTTCCTGGCTGTGAGGCACATTTTGACCAAAAGAAGTAAAAATCTCTCTAAAGAAATGGCTTACTCTACAACGTCTGCTTGAATCTGCCACACGATCATACTGCATAAACACCTGCTCACATTAAAATTATGCACCATATTAAAAATAGGACATGGAAACTCAAAGATTGGAACCTTGGATTATCTTTACACCTCCCACCCGTGACGCGCTGCAAAACTAAACAAGATGTTCCTAAAAATGAACCTTTGTCAGGCTAAATGCGTCACTTGAGGTTTCAGTGAGTTTTATATCTGTCATCAGTGTATAATCATTAAACACTTTGATCAGTCAAGTGCTCTACTCAAAACATTAAATATAGAGTGTTAATATCTGCATAGTTTGCTTATTAACACAGCATATAGATATAAAATAATATAT
This sequence comes from Enteromius viviparus, assembly GCA_032353835.1. NCBI lineage: Eukaryota > Metazoa > Chordata > Actinopteri > Cypriniformes > Cyprinidae > Enteromius > Enteromius viviparus. The sequence continues at coordinate 1,330,874 of JAUCNO010000318.1, read as the reverse complement.
TGTTGTATTTGACAACACTGTGAACACACTTGACCTCCAAAAGAATTACCAGGGTAAATAATTATATATTCCATATTATATATACAGTAAGTCAACAGTGTCAATAAAATAAACAAACAAAAATAAATCTACAAACAAACGGGAAAATTAAATCGATTTCCAAAGTTGTGCCAAATTTAAACTCCCTGTCAGAACCTGACTGCTAGCAACTAAGTTAGGATACAATAAAAAAATCATTCATAACTTAAACATTAAACTGTTTGTTACTTTAAAGCTAACCTTCATCTGGAGATCACAAGGATACGTGAATATTTGATCTGTTAACTGGGTAGAAAAAAAGCTGTTGCTATCAAATGCCTTTACTTCATCTGCTGAGTCAGTGTAATGGAGAAGGGATAGATAGGACGATTAATTAAGGTTTGCAAAGAAATGTTGTGCTCTGCTGTAGAAGTATGTTTTAAATACAAAAATACAGTAGTTTGTTTTGATACATGGTGTGGCTGCTGTATTTTGGATCTTATTAGGAGACACTTAAAATTACAGTACCTGGTATTTTATTGTAAAATACATTTTGACGTATCTTTGCCAAATCCTGGCTGAGATGATATCGCAGAAAAAGAGGTTAAAGGCTAAAACTGCTGAATCCAACTTTTTTTGAACGTTATAAGGCGTCACTTATTGTTAATATCTCTTGCAAAAAGCATGGCAGTGCAAACAGGTATTTTAATTTATTTTATTCATCTTTTTTCAAATAGAAATAGCGAAAAGGCATGTTCTTAAGAAAAACAACTCATGTTTATACGCATAAGGAAAATCAAAAGAATAATAATTTAATTTGCCCATACCAATATCAACAAATGACGCCATGCGCGTTCACGCGGAGGGCAGTTGAAATCTTGCACAACACACGGAAACAAAGCCTTTTCTCTTTCACTGTCCCCGTAAGTCTTTGTTTTTTGGAGGGAAAGCATAAAGCATATAGCGTGTTCAGCCGTACAAATCTAAAAACAAAATTAAAAATGTCAATCCAGCCAAACAAACAACGGCTGAAAGGCGAGGCTGATAACGTTAAACATGGAAGCACGTTTCATATGACACGATAAACAACGTTTCGAGAATTTTCTCTGTTTAAACTAAACGCGTTCACCCTTGTTTATGTGTAAAAGCTGTTATAGTTTCCTATTCATATTAAATAAATTAACTTACCAACTGTACAGTGACGACAGTGTAGCGATGAGCTCGTGAGACACCACGCTTCTCTGTTTGGGTGAGTGGAGGCAGAGCTCATGAATATTAATTAGACCTCGTTCGTGATGATTGGACACTGTCTTTGAACGTCAATACAAGCGTCATTATTATTCATAAGCAATATTAATCAATATGTATCAATCAGTGATGTAATGAGATAATAGCCTAATTACAAACAGAAACCTGATGAAAAACCTGATATTTCTCAACCTTTATAAAGAAATTGCCAAGCCAACAAAAATGCATACATTTTAATAGAAAAATTAAATATGCACTATTTTTTATTAATTTTTTTTTTTAGGGCTACATGATTCCCAATTATTTATTTATTCATATTTTTCAAAGCTATTTGAACAGGCTTTACATTTTTATTTCAATGTTGTAATTACCAATTAATTTAATTTTTATTAATTTGAAGCAGAGTTTTTTAAGTGGCATCATAAACTAAAGTTTCTTAAGGGTCAAGGTCAAGATCAAGGCACTACCAGCTGTTATCACTTAAATTAATGCACTGCTCAGATCAACTGTTTGTGTATAAAACTCCAATGCAATTAATCAAATAATTATTTAATCACTAATAAAGAGTTTAATGAGTAAAACTAGCTGTGTCTATATTATAATACAGACTGTTATTTTCAATTTAATTTTTAAATTACTATTATTTTCAGATATTGTCCGTGGACCATATTGTGGTTTAGAGTCACAGGGCTCAAGTCCAAGTCGAGTCTCGAGTCTTCTTTAGTTAAGTCACAAGTAATGTGACTCAATTCCATACCACTGCATATTATTGTAGCAAACATGAATGAACAGCTGTTAGGAGATGATGAGGCAAAGCAAAGGAAGTTTATTTATATAGAAAATTTCATACACAATGGTAACTCAAAGTGCTTTTACATAAAAAGTGAAATAATCATAAACATAAACACCACAATTAAAACAAGGAATTAATAAAAATGATTAACATTAATTAAAATATGATTGTAGGCCTACATAAAGTTCTAACATGGCAAATGCACAGATAAACAGATATATTTGAATAATGTTTTAGCACGTCTGATTTAATGATATGAGTTTTCTCAACACGTCATTCGACAGGTAATGTTTATTAACTCTGTTCTGGTAGGTGTGTGAGACAGGCATGATGACTTGGTCAGGATTCATGATTTGTGAAAAATCACATGGTGGAACCAACACTAAACAGATAAATGAAAAAAACAAACAAACACATCATCAAAGCATGTTCATATCATTATAGTTAAAAAGAATGTTTAATGTGGAGTAACAAACAGATAAACCAAACAGACACACGTCTGATATGAAATATGATTATTTTAAACCATTTACATTCTGTTCTGATGGTGTTGAAAAGGCTTAGTAAGTTTCCCTGAGTTTATTATTTCTGTTCGTATTGGTGGGTTGGGAATCATTTTGACAGCGTAGATAAGACCCGCCCCCAAACATCTGCTTATGTGCCGCTAAAATGTAATGAAGGGCTTGTGTGTGTTCAAGCTATAGATGAGTGTGCTTAACTTTAAAGTAGGTTTATTTCCGATATATATATATGTACATGTTCTTTAATCTTGTTTATATCGCTGTATGCAAACGTTCTGATGTTTAGTGCATCTATATCTCCGTGAAACTAATGCTAGCGCTCTAAATGTATGCTGTCTCGGCGCGTGCGATCTAACGTGCGCAGCAGCATAATTGTGATAACTAATAATACCTTATATTTATTTAATGTATAACTTGTACAAATGTAAGCAAGCTATATTGTGTGAATTGTTAAGATTATGTATGATTGAGATGCAGCAAAGACGATGATCGCATGGCGTACTGGTCAAATATATATACATAGTAACATGTCCACATGTTTGTACATTTGATCTGAGTTTTTCTTTGTTGTTTACTGCTGTGAATTGATTATTGTATTTCTGTTTTATCATAGAAAAGCACACTCACATCTTTGTAAACCCATACACAATCAAACAACTTGAAACTTTATTAAACCCATGATTGGATTATGGATTTTTGTGCATTCTTACCGATGCCCTGTGATACCGATCTTCACTAAATTACCAGTCCAAGAAAGCTACGTAGAGATAGATTGTGATCGTTTTGAAAGTTGTACTATACCTTGTGTTTTAAGAAGCACTTCTTCTTCATGTTGTGTCAGTCTTGTGTGCTGAGAACTCGTATTTGTTGTCTCAGATCTTCTATTGTATCTGTCTGATCTTCTATTATAACTCTATTTTCTTCAACTGTAACTCTCAGATCTTCTATTGTATCTCTCTGATCTTCTATTATTCTTGTCAGATCTGGAGCTTCCTGGTTTAACGCCTCCAGATTGGCTGGAAACTCATCACAGAATCTTTCCAACTCACGCCGATTACCAGAGAGATTCATGGCATGTCGAATGGGCCGGTCAACAGCATGCTTGAATGTCCACTGAGAAAATATTCTACTATATTCATCTCTAATTTTCCTTATCCACCAGACGTCATCCTTGGGTCTAAAGAGCAGAACGTGCAGAATGCCTTGTCTGTATATTTTGAAGAGAACATCTTGATTCTTGTGCAGCATTGTTTCTCTGTGTATCTTTTTTTCTTCTTCAGTCATGTCTTCAACATTCAGTCCTTCATACATGTCTCTGACGACTGCCATGTCTACCTCACCCTCGTGAAACGTCTGCATCATGTCTGAGATAAGTCTGCAATCGTAAGACAAAAGCAGGAATATATATGTTCAGCCCACCATACGTTTCCACAAGGAGGTGCTTAAAATGAAACTAACCAATCCTAAAGACTCAGGGCATGAGTTTCAGTTTCTGCAGAAACATTAGAAACAGAGAAGAGAAAGGATTGGCTCAAGAAGAAGTAAGACTAGAGGAAGCAGAAGCAGTGTTAGCCAGGAAAAATGAATCACATTTGATCTTGTAATCAGGTCATTTACGGAAAACACTAAGACACTTTCCACACTGAGTCATGTATTTTTTGTTAATTTAAGTTTTTTTTTGATGATTTTTTTTAATGGTGATTAATTGATTATTATTTGTTTATTATAAGCTATTATATAATAACTATTACTATATGTTTATTATAAGTTTTATAAGCTATATGTTTCATTCAGTGCACGATAACATCTTATGACACTATAAAAAAATTAATGAATACATTTAGAACTTAACTACAGTACAGGCATTCAGAAATCCATGCTCATAAAATTCACACAAAGTAATTTATACAGCTTACAAATCACTATTTTAATCACTGGAACCATGGCATGTTTTGCTTTTCTAGTTGTTTCCCCCCCCAATGTCATATCATAAAACAATAAGTTGAACTCTATGCACATATAAAAATATTATGGCAATAAAATAAAATAAATGGCAAAAGTTGGTCCTATACAAAATGACATACATTATAAAATTAAAGATGAAAGAAAATATCTGAGACTTCTGAAAAAGATCTACTTGAAATTAATCTCAAGTTCAAAGAAGAATCAGCTGGCCATGTTTTTATTGGACTGTACTTATGAAGTGCTTGTTAAGTCTGTTAGTAACCTTTCTTTGAATATGCTCAACAAACAGAGGAGACGGGGCTAGTTGTCACACAGAGTACTGGCCTTACATTTGTCTTTGCAAAATACAAACTTACTTTTACCATGCATTCTAATGTACAGTACAACTATCAGACCATAGGTAGAAACACATACAAAAAAAAGTACTATTTTCACTCAGACATTGTAAGTAAATAATAATTCAAAAATGACATTGAATAAGCAAGTAACACAATGAATTAAACATTGCAATTGAAGTATTTTCCGTAAGAGAGTGCTGGACATAGAGACAGCTTCTGTGTGTTTGATTTGCAGGATGTTGTTAGGTGTGTGTGTGTTTAGTTGTTGGTAAAGGACTGAACACAGTAAACCCCACTGACATACATCATAATAGTATAATGACAGCTTCATATGTGACTACTTAACAAAGACAGAGTTGATGTGTGTTATCAGTGTAATGAAAATATCCATTAGATTTTTTAAAGTAAGGTTTGTGTTTATACCCCCCACCAAAAAGATTGTACAGATCTTGAGGTCTTCAAGGGTTGCAAATGTGATCTTTGTGTGGAAGAGACAAAACAAATAAACAACGGTTATATTCATGATTTCAAATGTCTATTAAAGAGAAAAACACAAGAGCTGATATTAGATGATGACATTCAATCTCTACATGCACAAAAAAAAAATATATAAATAAAAATGTATTCCTACAGTACATTAAAGTCATATTGAGGTTATTTAGCACAGTTCCAAAGATAAACACAAAGATAAAATAAATAGCAGTTCATCCAAAACATCCCCAACTCCATTTTTTTTTTATTATTGTTATCATGATGATATATTTATGGCATTTTTAATGTTTCTATGATATTAGCTATTTGGAAAGAATGTAAGTTTATTGAATGTTATACCTCACGCTCTTCTTTTCTAGTCAGTGATATCCAGATTTTGTAACTTTTCCTCCAGATCAGTTTTTTCTGCCCTTTTTGGTTTTTGCAGATGTTCTGTTTCTCTTCGTTTGTTTTTTCTTTTGCTTCGTTTTCTGTTTCTAGCTTTTCTTCTATTCCTTCCACCTTTTAGTTTGTTCATTTCAGCTTTTATTTTGTTTTTTTCCACATCTGCCCTTTTATTCAGATCTTCCAGCTCTTCTGTTTTGCTTTCCAGATCTTGGTCTTCCAGACCATCAATTGTTTCTTTAAGATCTCCTGCTCCATTTTCTTTTATAAGGTCAACACTCCTTCTGACAGCTGCCATCTCTAGTAAGTGCTGGTGTGTGAAGATAGTTAACTTCCTCATCCTTATAAACCCCTGTGATTGTAAAAGATGAGAAGAACTATAGCCTGCACATATGATTCACTTCACAGATGAAAGATTCCAGACTGGTATGTCCGTATGAATCTGAAACTGAAACCATGGTACTACAATATATACCAATTGATAAGCATATTCAAAGCCCTCTAAAGAGTACTATGGAAAAATAATTCTACTTTATAGGGCTTAACCTATCCTGGTTTTTTAAGTATTTGAAGTCACGTGGTACCTTCATAAACCCGAGGTTATGTTCTTTGCATTTTGTTATCTACTGTATTACATTATGTGCTTATTTTATGTGACTGATTCGGATGCAGCTCAGCAAATACTATCCATTTAGGACGTTCAACATCTGACAAAACCAGACCTACAACATACCGAAGAGTGTCTGAAAACGATTATCACGTACGCTTCCGAGAAGAGCTGAAGTTTCACGAGAAGAGCAGAGTACAGCCGAACAGCTGGAAGCAATCTAAACAAACAAAACAACATGACACAACGACGTCTGAGAGACTAAATTAGATTCAGGATTAGAAGTAGGCCTAGGTTTGCTCAACTTTTTTTGGTCTACGATAGGCTAATATGTTGTTCTAATGATATACAATATCATTAGAACATTGAACATGTACATTATCCAATATACACCAATCATAAACACACCTGGAATTATTAGTCCAAAAGAATTATTTACATGGATGAAGCTTAATGTGCCACTATAATTTAAACTATAAAAAGCTTTTTATTTGTGACCCTGGAACACAAAACCAGTCATACTGTAAGTAGCATATGTATATTCAATAGCCAAAATACATTGCATGAGTCAAGATGATCATTTTTTTCTTTTACGCCAAAAATCATTAGGATGTTAAGGATCATGTTCCATGAAGATATTTTGTACATTTCTCACTGTTAATATATCAAAACTTAATATTTGATTAGTAATATGCATGGCTGAGATCTTCATTTGGACAACTTTAAAGTCCATTATTTAGATTTGTCTGAGGACAGATTGCAGATTTTTAAATCGTTGAATCTCAGCCAAATATTGTCCTACACTCTCTCATAGGGACATGTTTGAAACCAAAAGGGTCAATTTTGGCACTTTAAAAAAAAGTGTACCTTTTGAAAAAAGTATTGCCTCAGTGATAGCTTTTGTACCTTTATCTCTGAGCTTGTATCCTAACATACATCAATTTAAAGCTTTCACATTGTATAGGCTACAGTAAAAAAAAGGAAGCTTATGATTGGTTTTGTGGTCCATGGACACATTTATAAGATATGATTTGTAGTAAGTTGAGCAGTGAGAACATATCTTTCCTGAATATCGTGAATGTGATGGTTAAACAAGAATCACCAACAATGGATGCAAAATGAACTAATACCATTGCTATGAGGTAAACACAATTAATGATGGAAACTAACTGCACCCTCTGCATCGGGTCGTTTACTGAAAAGAAGTTCATTTAATGGAAGTCAGGTGACTAAACCGCAATCTTTGTGATGTAACACCCTCAGTCTACTGGTCTATACGCATGCAGTGTGCAAACCAGAACAACCAGCAGTTTAAATCAGCTCTAAAATAGACAGTGTCACAATAGTATCAATAGTAACCATGTGTTTGTCAGGATTTTTCTCATGTCTCTGCTATTCCATCTATTTTCATTTCAGAGAAACATATCGTATGGGATTTAAATGACAGAATTTTCAGAATTAGTAAATGCACGTGATTCCAAATGATGCTAGAAAAATCAGACCTTTATTAAAAATAAGCATTGCGTTGTTTTACAAACTTGCAGAAAGCATGCAGTATATACTGTAAATGAATGAGTAAATTAGGCTAAACAAAGTTCAGAGCTGCTGTTATTAAGAAACTGTTACACGGCTGCTACATGAAAGCATAAATGATCCTGTGATTTCATTCGCTGGCTTACATCAGAGAAGTCAAACAACAGCTGGCATGTGATTGATTTCCCTTTATAGAGTCAAATTTCAAAGATATTCCTTGGATACAGGTTTAATCTGATATGTTGTAGAAACGGAGTGTCATCATCATCATCATCATCATCTCTTTAGAATTTCTGGCTGCTGACGGGACTGAAGGCTTTGGATGTTTCATCTGCCATGAAGGCCTCGATGTCCTCCACGGTTCGAGGAACACAGGTCAGCAGCTCCACACCATCAGCCGTCACTGCGATGTCATCCTCGATACGAACCTGAGACACACACACGACGATCAGTACTGAACTTTCAGAAATGTATATGTAAAATATCTAAAACAACAGAAATTTGGTGCTTTTTTAAAAAAGTTATTTGAAAATAAAACATAACACACACACACACACACAATGTTTTTATGTCTATTACATATTTTGTATATGTATATAATTCATGATATATTTATCTGTACATAAATTACAGCATTTAATGTTATATACTGAAACATTTATAACATCTGAAACAATGGAGATTTAGTGACGTAATATGTGACCCTGGACTATATATTTGTAACAATAGTCAAAAAGTGCATCGTATGTCATTAGGATATAAAGTAAAAATCATGTTCCATGAAGATATTTCGGAAATTTCATACTGTAAATATATCAAAACCTAATTTTTGAATAGAAATAAGCACTGCTAAACACTTAATTTAGACAACAACAAAGGCGGTTATCTTAATATTTAGATTTAGATTCAAATAGTTGTATATCAGCCTAATATTGTATGGTTTGTTAGGATACATGCCATCAATGGAAAGCATATTTATTCAGCTTTCAGATGATGTATAAATCACAATTTCAAAAAATTGACCCTTATGACTGGTTTTGTGGTCCAGGGTCACATATACGAATATATAGTGCATATAATTTATATGTAATTATGCATAAACTACAATGTATAATATATAAACAAGCCATCAAAAAAATTACCAGGAATGATTACATGGTGTTTTAGACAATACGGCCCAATTATGGATCGATCAACAAATAAGTTTATTTGCAATAAGGTGTGGAAGATGTGTTAGTTTGTAATAATTGTGTTCTGACCCCGCCGAAGCCTCGGAAGCGTGTCAGGATGTCATTATTGATGAAGCTGCACTGCGCCGGGGAGCTGAGGGCTTTATCCAGCAGGTGGTTGATGAAATAGATTCCTGGCTCCACCGTGAGGACCATGCGCTCCTGCACCACACGACCCATCCTCAGACTCTTCAGCCCCGGCTCGTCGACGCGCTCGATGCCCTGAAACACAGCACACACTTCAACCTCTGCTGCTGGAGAACACTGGCTTTAATCACACACAAGCAGACAATCCTTCCTTTACAACAGAGACGCCTAAACACAGCGGGCCACACATAGCGTTTGCTTTGAAATGTAGTTCATTTGATTAGCAAATGTTTAAAAAGATGTTTAAATGCTTGG
>JAUCNO010000318.1:1305368-1316262 GCA_032353835.1 Enteromius viviparus | reverse complement strand
ACAACCACTCAGACACCCTAGCAACACACTTACCCCACTCAGACACTGTAGCAACACACTAACAACCACTCAGACACTGTAGCAACACACTAACAACCACTCAGACACCATAGCAACACACTAACAACCACTCAGACACCCTAGCAACACACTTACCCCACTCAGACACTGTAGCAACACACTAACAACCACTCAGACACCGTAGCCACACCTTAACCACTCAGACACCGTAGCAACACACTAACAACCCCTCAGAAATCCTAGCAACACACTAACAACCAGAAAACACCCTAGCAACACACTAACAGCAACTCCGACTCACTAGTAACATAGTAACAACCAGTCAAACATCTTAATACACACCAATAGCCAGTCAAAGCACCCTAAAACACCTCCTAGCAACACACTAACAACTCAGACACCCAAACAGCACTCTAACAACCACTCCAACTCACTAGTAACATACTAACAAACAGTCAAACAACTTAAAACACACCAATAACCAGTAAACACTCTAGCAACACACTAACAGCAACTCAAACACCCTAACAACACATTAACAACCACTCAGAAACACGGCTGAGCAAAATGCTGTACATCAGCAATGTAATACGTAGGCCTACAATGAAAATTGTTGTTTTATTTCCAGTTTAGCACATGTTAAAGGTTAAGGAGTTTTAAGAAGCGATTTAAAACTGGGAAAGAGGGGGGCATTCTAAGCTGTACTGGAAAGCTACAGTATTCCACAGTCCAGCACACTCCAACAGTAAAGTTCCCCACCGCTTTCAGCCTTGAGCAAGGCATTGTCAAGAAGTTAAGGTTGCCAGATCTTAAACTTCTGTGAGGATTATAGGGATTCAGTAAGTGAGACAGGTATTTTGGAGTAAGACTAGCACACAAATAGATGAAGTTAGAAGTCAGTGAAGTGGACTGGGAGCCAATGGAGGACTCACCAAATAGGATGACGTGGTCATATTTGCTAACATTTTTAAAACAACACTCCAACATTTTTTGAAAATAGGCTAATTTTCCAACTCCACTAGAGTTAAACATTTGATTATTACTGTTTTTTTTATTTATTCAGCCGATCTCCATGTTTGGCGGGGGCACTTTTAGCTTCAACTTAGCATAGATCATAGAATAGGATTAGACCGAAAAAAGCATGCAGCAGGCGCAATTGTATTACGCAGCACTTGAAAATGCTGGGGACTATGCATTGGACAGCTGGCCAATCAGAGCACAGCTTGCTTCTCAGAATGATGAGCTTTGGACAAATCAACGCAAAGCTTAAAGGAGAAATAATGTACTGTACAGTATGTGCACCACATACATATCTTTAAACCACATAGACACATTGTATTACACCAAATAAACAAAATAATATTGAGAGAGAGAACAGAGAATTGCAATAATCCAAACGTAATGTGGATAACTGTCTTAAGAGACTTTTTAGAAGCTGGAAAACCTAGAGGTAACAACATTAATCAACTCTATTAAAAGCTACTAAATCTACTCTGCTCAAAAGAAGTTAATATACAATAAACATTTATTATTATAATATCTTATTTTAAAGCTATATATAGGAGAGCGAGATGACAGAAGCATCAAAAATCCTTCAGCACAATTTAGCAAAAAGTATGTGAAATGGGTCTCTGAAATAGCTGCAGTCCAGGTTTTCTGATTGTGTGTGTGTGTGTGTGAGGTACATCGCAGCTTTAATTAAAGCATCACCCGTTACCATCAGGATGTCAGTGAGCGGTACTGATGCTGCTGCCATCATGACACATCAGACCATCAGAGGACGGCTCTCGTCCTCTAATGGAGTGACTCGTGACTCCGCTCTGTTTGGGGTTTCCTCCTGTGATCAGCACAGATATGCTTTCAAAAGAAATAAAAAATAAAAACATGGCCAACTGTCCAGACCTTTCTGGGTGATTAACAGAGATGCGATAGATATTTGAATGTAAATCACTAATGCAGGGCAATTCACTTCAAAGAAAAATTATTTTAAAAAAATTAAAAAAAGAAAGTTAAACAAAATTTCACACACATCACTGCAATTCTGAAACACTGTTATCATTTTTGTACATCTACACAGTAAAAACACTCATTGAACATTTATTATAACTAGTGCTGTCAAATGATTAATCATGATTATATGCATCCACAATAAAAGTTGTAAAAATGTTTATTGTGTATATTTATTATTTCTATATAAATATGAATGTATATATATAAGAAAAATATATATAAATATAAAATATAAGAATATGCATATACAAATGTACTGTATAAAAATACTGTATTCGTGTGCACTCATAAAACAAATATGCACAGCACACATTCATATATAAACCAAAGCTTTTATTTAGGATGCAATGAATAATTTGAAAGCACTAGTAACAGACGTCCATTTAAACTGACTTTTGGTATTAAAATTGTAAAATAAAACAGTTTATTCTAGACTTGAGTTAACTAATTCCCCTCAGACACAGATTACTTATGCAACTGCTCAAAGCTCATTAATATTCAATGATTTGGTGCTACATTCTAGCATTGCATTGTATCACAGGAAGTGAGCTTTATTACTCAGGGATACAATGTTATGAACAACCTTCTTCAACATTAAACCATGTGAAATGATGCTTAACCCCACATTAAACCGGTTTCATTTACAGAAATGATGAACCAACAGTATGGATATTGCACATGAAGCCATTTCTTGTTGTTCTCTTGCAAACAATAGTTGATGGAGCTAGAATTCATTCAGAAATCACTCGGATGCAGAATGAAAGTTCACAGCAGGCGTCCGAACATGAAAGGTCACGTGACGTCGTTTAATTGGCTGATTTCAGAAGATTCTTTTTTGACGCTCATGGAAATAATACTTGGTTTCTTTTCTATTACAAACGATGAGGGAAATGCTTCCTTCAGGATCACTCTGTTTATCATAGACTGTATGATTCAGTTATACTAGATTAAATCACACTGATGGGAGATTTGATATTGAAAGTCATTTAATGGAGGACTAATTGTAACCTGCATCCAGGAAACAGATCCATGTACATTTCATCAGAATAGAATATGTAAACTACCACTCAGGCGTTTGGGGTCAATATGATATACATTTGTGTATTTGTCTTTCTTTAAAGGAGGAAATTATTGCTTTTATTCCGCAAGGATGCATTAAACTGGTTAAAAGTGACTGTGATTAATTAAGTGATTAATAATGTTATAAAATATATATATATTTTTTTATTAAAAATGTAAAAAACAGACTGCATAATGAAAATATGAATTTCAAACTAAAGCTCAGAAATCTTTCTTAAGCAGCAAATCGGTGTATTAAATGATTTCTGAAAGATCATGTATCACTGAATACTGGAGTAATGATGCTGAAAATTCAGCTTTGATTACAGAAATAAATTACATATTAATATATATTCCAATAGAAACAGTTCACAGTAATATTTCACAGTTTTTACAGTATTTTTGATCATGAAGATGCAGCCTTGGTGAGGCTTCGTTCAAACACATTTACCTTACCGACCCCATACCTTACATTACCATTCCATATTAATGGATCAAAACAACATCAGCCACATCTAAACTATCTAAACGCAGCATCTGAAAACCTTCTTCACTGCTTTCAGCCTCCTCACCTGTAGAACGTCAGCAAAAATCAACAAATCTCACTCATTTCTTTTCTCTTTTCATGGCCTCAAATGATAAAAAGGCAACCAGCAGCGAGCGACTGAGAACTATTACAAACGCTTCTTAAAAAAGCCACTAAATGTATTGAAGATAATTAGCTTTAGAGGGCATTTTCACATCAGCTAGCAACACGCAGGAACACAGGCTGTGATTGTGCACTGATCGCAAACTGCAAAGTGTTAATATATTGGCCCTGAAATAAAAACACGCTACAGGCGTCTTAAATCCAGCATTAAGTGCTGAAGACCCCTCTCCAATGACAAACACCAGTTAATAAACCAATGCACAATGCATGTATTCTGAACAAAACAAACACAAACCAAGCCAGTAACCAATTAGACCACACTTTAATGTGCCCCTTTTACAGATTTTGCAAAACGAGCTTTCATGCAGCTCTAAGTGAATGAAAATATCCTGCAAAGTTTGAAATCTGAAAATAGACCATGTATAAAGTTATTTGCCCTCAAAAGAAAAGGTTGATTCTAAATCATTGAAACGAGTCATTTTTAAAACAATGTTTATTCTGACCTCAAGATATTGCCGCCCACTTGTTGGTCTTTTGGTCTGAATGAAAATGCAAATTCATTTTTCACCACTAGGTGGCATTAAAGGCTCACAAACATTGCTATAAAGGAATAGTTCATCCACAAAGAAGAAAGTCATATACACCTAGGATAGCTTGGGGGTGAGTAGTTTATGATGGGGTTAACCAATCACAAGAGGGGTTTGGAAAAATTAATCACTAAATCGTTGAACAAAAAGTAAATATAAATGCATATTCTAAGAAAATGGAAGTGTTTTTTGACCTGTGTTGTTTGGGACTCTTTCATAAGCTGAAATAGGGTTGCAAACAGTAACAGTAGGAGCCACACATTTGTCCTGCTCGTAAGACTGTGTTGATATTATATCTTACGCAGCACTTCGTGTGGAAAGAGCGGCTCAGAATAGCTCACACACACACCCAGAGGACAGAAAAAGCCCAGTTAGAGTCTGAGTGGGCTGATTTTGCCTGAAAACGGAGATGCTTTCTCTTTGAAATGCTTCCATTCCTCCGGCATCCCAGACTCCTCCTCTGCAGCGGGATCTCCCTCAGCGCTAGCTTCGGTACGGCTCGCCAAACGCAGTACTGATCTCCGTCCAACGCTCGGCTCGCCGCAGGGCTCAGGGACACTTCCAGCTTTCTCAGAATCAAAGTCTCACGGAAGACCGTGGAGAAAGGCGCCGCTGGAACGACTCTCACGTGTGGGAGAACCTCAGCTGCTCTTTTTGACATTTACACACTGATTTGACATTGTCTGTCTGGAACATCCTCTAACGTGCATCGACATGCTACACAATACTGTGTAAAAGTGTCTCTGAGTTTGACTTTCTGTTTAGCACATACAAACTTTTTGCTTAAATACATGTAAAAAGTAAATAAAGTGGATATTTTTTCTTTTAAGTTTCCCAGAGATTTTACATTTCATTAACATGTTCACAGTGACTGATAAGATGACATGCAAATAAACAATGTTAGTATTATGATGTTATAGTAAGCACTTGATTTTTTTATTTTTAAACAATTATTTTTAACAACTTTTTAGTTTGCACATGCATGACTTAACACATCTAAAGTGTTTGTATAGTTATTTTTTACTTACAAATATTTATTTTCTCCACATTTTTATGATTTATTAATCATTTAACATTATTTTAATTAAACTTCTATTTGTATGATTTGATTTTTATTTACTGTTATATTTTAAATGTTTTATTATATATATATATATATATATATATATATATTTTTTTTTTTTTTTTTAATTGTTAATTAAATTTATTTAATTTTTTACAAATAAAATTTAAATTATAGGGTATTATTAAGTTTAGTAATATTTTAAACATTTTATTTTTTAACTTTAATTTAATCCTTTTTTTAAACTTTAAAATTTTTACATGTATCTAAATACCATGTTTACAATTTATTTAATTTTTGTGGTATTGTTTTCATAAGATGTAGTTTAAAATAAGTAACTATTTATTTATGTGTGATTTATTTAAATTGTGTAAATAAAGTACTTTTTTGTTATTTTAAATAACTAAACTTTTATCATCAACTTTTATGAAAAATTTAATATTTGTATGATTTCATTTGTGTATTATTTTGACTTTACATATTAATGTTTTAATGAATTATTCGCTTTTCATCAACTCAAACTCCTGCAGCTCCTCCCTGCTTTAGAGGCATAACGATGTACCAGAAAAACAAGCAACATGAGGACGATATCCCATCATGCTCTAGTGTTTTGGGGCCATGGCGCACCTGGAAGAACATCTCGGCAGTGCATTACGCAATCTGACCATCTGCAGCTCTTCATAAATGAACAATCACGCAGCGGTTTTCACATGCTGTACTGAACGCTTCAACATCGGGACTTTTCTGATCTTGACTCCCTTTCTGTTGTTCAGTTCTGCCCAAGTTCAACTGTTCAAAGAGAGCAGCTCCAGAAACAACAGAAGTAAATCTCACTCACAGGTGCAATGATGCATGATTTATTCTGCATGCACATGTATAATGACCCCAAAATGTTTTAAACTCAACTGGAGCATTTGTACACAGCTCCTGTATATCAACACTAAATAAATCACATTCACTCGCACCCGTGTGGCTCCAAACCCACATGATTTTCTTTAATGAAACAATGAAGCTGAATTACAAATGAATGCAAGCTCCAAAAAACTCCACCGGATGCAACTTCTGCTCTTATATTGGGTTTTATTCCCTCTTTTTAAGTGAATATTTTAAAAGACACTCACATGTTCATAGTTATCTGAAGTCAGTTAATGGTCAAATGACAGGCAGCTACACAAACCATTTATTTATTAAAATTACTATTTACATTTTAAGTGCACATTTCATGATTTTAATATTTTTCAAGTGCTTCATTTGGAAGGTTTTTAATTTTCATTTTACGATTAAGATTTTCAGTAATTATTTTGTTCTGATTTATTTTATTTTAGTTTAAAATTTAGAATTTAATATTTTTATAAAGGGTGCTTAATTTAAATCAAATAACATTTTTTAATTATTTGTCATTTATAAAAATTTTTTGTGAAGTGCTTCATCCTGTATGTTTAACTTAAAAAAATCACATAGATTTAACATTTTATATGATTTTAATTTTTTTTATGAAGTGTTTTTTTATTTTTAATGTTTTTTATATTACATAATTTAAAGTATTTTATTTAAAGTAGATTATTTTTGTTGTAAAATTATTTATTTTAGCTTTTATGATTTAACAAACGTTTAATTTTAAATGGAACCTTACTTTAATTTTAGATTAATTTGAATTAATTTGAATTATTTTATATTATCATTTTAAATGATAATCATTAACCTTTATCTGTAACCTGAAAGAAGAGCTTGAATGTCCAGTCACTCAGTCCCATGATGCTTTGCTGTCAGCATCCACACCAAGGTCAAACGCTTGTCTCTACACTAAGACGTACATGTGCTTAAAAAATGAAACGCAAATACGGAAAGTGCAGCAGATGGTGGAGCGGATCAGGCTGGATAATCTAATCTCAGTGCAGTAAATCCTAATCAAATGGCGTGTTTGTGGCCGGTTAGAGTGACATTTCCCATCGGTAACCCGGGACAGATGCTTGTTATCACTCGGATTTGCATTTTTAGGACAAGCCGTGCCGTCCTTCACTCAGATTTCATCTGGATTTATATAAGACCACGGTCAGTCTTATTTCAGATATAAACCCTAAAGTTTCAGTCGCATAAAATCAATTCACTGATCATGCAACTGATCCTCAGGAGGAAAACTACAGCTAAACACAGTTTCTATGTCATGCACAAACCTGTCTGTCAAACTCAGACAAAAATATTGAAAATGATGAGATCAGTCCAAGCGCTGTCCACAAATAGTTCATTCAATGCTATTAATATTTCATAAATTTGTTTTGAAAAACGATATTAAAATCCAGTGAATCCCAAGCATCGATTCAAATTTATTTATTAAAATGATATATTTCTAGGGATGTAACGGTATCAAAATTTCATGGTACGGTAATACCTCGGTATGAATGGCATGAATATGAAATAGTGACTGAAATGCAAGCCATTATAAGACCTACTGAACGAGCTCTACTTTACAATGTGATGTTAATCTAGATTAAAATCCTTATTTATAATCGTTTATAATTATATTTATAATTCATAATAATGAAACCAAGTACACATAAGATATAGGCAATGGCTATGCTGTGGCTATATTTGCATGGAAAGTAGAGTTGGAAGCAACATAAATCTATTTTAACTGAAAGCCCTGATCCTCTCAGCCGTTTGCTGAACAGAACAGACACAGAGAGAGGTGTTCGCGCACTGAGAAAAAGCTCTAACATCTGCGTTAAACTTTACACTCTCTTGCTGCGTCTGAAGATCTTGTTACTTCAATTACTGGTCTGTTTATATAAGTGCTGGTCCAGCCTGAGCACAGCTAACAATACACTTCCTATAGACATCTTTCTAAAACAAGTTAGCGCTCCAACAGACAATTGCTGGCTTAATGGGAGATTTTTTGGAGTCTGAAGTGGATTTTCAAGCGTGGGTTGGTGTGAGTAGTTGGATTCGTGAGCAAAGCCCAGCTCAGATTTCATAAGCACTGTTTTGATGACTGATGCTGGTAATTAGTTTTCATTGGCATGGCGGGATCTGAATGACTTGGGGTCCTCAGGAGCCTGTCGTAAGCAGGAATTACTGACGAGAATGCAGTGAGATGCAGCCTATTGTTTCCCCCAGAAGGCGGTGTATTTGGAAAACTCCTTCACTTATTGTGCTATTTTTTTAGACAAAAGGAGACCGTGATTCCTACCGAGCTCCCGCTGGTTCATGAGGTCACGACTACGCTTCGAGAGTGGGCGGCGATATGGAGAGACCTATATGTGGTAAGCTTGCATTTATTCCAAATTTTAGTATTATTTCCTGAAAGTTGCATATTCCTCCTCTGCACACTTAAAAGTATGCATAAATTAGGGTGCAGAAAATATCACAACTGACATCATCAAACAAGACCATCAACATGGTGACATCATCAGCCTCACAGAAAAGAGATTTTTAAACCCCAGATCTGTAATGGATATTTAATTTTGTTATTTGTTATAGTATGTTTACACCAAAAATAGTTTTTATTTGGAGGAAATATCTGTGTGTGTGTGTGTATTTATATTTGTATACACACACAGAGAAACTCTGTATAGACTCAATGTAATCTCTTGCTCCTGATCCTAACCCTACCCAGGACTAAGTGCTTTACCTAAACCTTTACCCTAAACCTACCCTTTACCCAATTAACCTGACCCCTAAAACCAAGTCTTGACCCTCAAACAGGTCTTTAAAGGGCTCTCAGAAAGTAAGGACCGGCCAAAATGTCCTCACTTTACAAAATTGTCCTCACTCTGATGATCTAAAACTCAAACTGGCTTTCTTTTAATGCTAATTTTCCTATTTTCTAAATTTCTGAACTTATTTTGTTTTGTCATTGTATTTTCACTTATTTAAATTAAAATTGATCTCATCTTTCTTTTCTTTTGTATTTTTATTTATTATTAATATTTATTGTTTATTCTTGGATACTGGTGCTAATACACACACACACACACACGGTAAATTTTTGTTGCTGCATAAAATATGCATGTGTAGTATAAATGCAATCCACCATGCTGGTTTTGTCATGTGACCTGTCAGATGCATCACGTCTGGACTATTTATAAACCTTCTCCCATCACTGATACTAATGTGTCAATCAGACACTCATTTAAAAATCTTTCCCATATAAAGGTCACCCAGGTATTTTTTGGCGCTGTTTTATACATATAACAAATATATACATCCCGCTCAATTGACGCTGCTTTTTGCACACTGATGTATCAGGAAATAGACATCATGAGCTTAACAATATAGTGTTTTGATGACAACACGTTGCAGTGACATCTGCTGAGAAACACTGCAATTTTCTCTAATATCTCTGATCCTTTTCGCCTGGGGGCGAGATGTTGAAAAGCTCTGACGTGATCTTCAAATTTAAAATGAAAGTTGGTTTTGAAAAGCATCTCATTGATAGTTTATAAACTCTTTTAATTGCATAAGCAAGCAGTATGACACTGTTTGTCTACAGTGATTAAGAGAGCTGGCCCTTTATGCAGCAAAATGTGCATTGACAAAATTAATTAACACGCATTGCAGGGTTTTAACCAGACTTTGTTTCCAACAGGGCGACAAGCGCGAGATGTTCAACACAGTCCGAGACATGATCTACGACTTGATCGAATGGCGCTCCCAGATCCTGTCTGGCACGCTCCCGCAGGACGAGCTGTCCGAGCTCAAACAGAAAGTCACTTCTAAGATGGACTACGGGAACAAGTATTAACACACACACACAAGCTACTGACTCGTGCTGGAACAGGGAGAGCGTGAGATGAAACTGCAGTCTGTTACATAAAATCTGACTTTTAATGAGAGCGTTTTATTTCTCTTGGTTTTTCTTCAGGGACGGCTTTTGCTTAAAACCGTCGTTGTGAAAGATAAGCAATTTATCTGCTTTCATTTGGGAAAGAAAAGACTGGTGTTATTAATCAGCGATGTATACTCTTTGAGTACTTTAAGTTAAAAATGTCTCAGCATTTTCAGAAACTCTTAAGAAAATTTTTAAATAATAATAATAATAATAATAGTCATTTAAAGGGATAGTTAACCCTAAAATAAAAAATAGCTTTTAATTAGTCTCACGTAGCCAGACCCTCAGACTGACGGCTGAACGTCTGGAATTCATAGCGGCTTTCTTTGGCCAAGGCCTGCCCATAAGGCCATTTGACCAACCAATCACAGTTCGTTTCATTCAGCGTCATGTTTCTGGCGTGGAAATGTCCCCACTACAACAGAACGGCGTGCAACAAGTCAGTCAGCATAGAAAATCCTGATGAGACGCTCGCGGTAAACATCCATTTGAAGCATATCTCTTCACCTTTTAACACAATACAGAATCGGCCAGCTGCTATGTCAGCGTCTGTTGTTTCATGTTTGCCCACAAACGCGACTTGGAGTTAGGTACTTCAATTGATCTTCCATAATAGATAGGAGGGGACACACAACTAGTAAAATTGGATCTGCTGGGAATCCTTCTAAATGCTGACA
>JAUCNO010000318.1:1253537-1275206 GCA_032353835.1 Enteromius viviparus | reverse complement strand
GCGAGTTATGAAGTCAGAATTGTGAGATATAAAGTCAGAATTGCGAGTTATGAAGTCAGAATTGCATGACATGAAGTTATAATTGCGAGATATGAAGTCAGAATTCTGAGAAAAAAAGTCATAACGATATCAAAACGGACCGATTTTCCATAAGGCTTCGTCGAATAAACTTGAGCACGTAATGAATGTTTAAAAATCAAACGAGGCGTGGGTGTTTTTATAACACTGTCTTTTTGAAGGAAAAAGTCTTTAGAAAATGTCAATTTCATTTCCTCAGGCAGCGTTTTTAAGCTCAGAGCTGCTTTGTCTACAGCCATTACCGAGGAAACCTCCATTTCTCCTGCTTAAATTCACCTGATTTACACAGAGAACATATTTTGTTTATATGAAAAATAATCTACGCTAGAATGACTTAGTTATTGTTATTGATTCTATTCGGATGTCTAATGGAAGTGAAGTTAGGAACACAAAGCACGCATGCGTAGTAACGTTTGTTTGTGTTGTTGTCACTGAAATAGTCTATAGCCGATCGTTTACTGATGTGCATTTCAAGTTTTTAAAGGTATGAAATTTGTTTTACACAAAAAGCACACTTTCCATTCTTCATTAGCATGTTAGTTACCTGCCAATGCAATGATGATAAAATTGACAATCTTTGGCATTTTTCCCCAGCCTGGTTAATACATCAATAATATTCATGTCTAAGAGAGAATGAGAACAGGGTGCTGTTGGTCAATATGTTTGAATTTGCACTTTAGTGAAAACTATTATAGGAAATTCACATTTTAAAATCCTACAGGCAATAAGAAGATCATCAGAATAAATGAAACGAGAGCTTATAGCACTTTAGATCCCGGCAGACTCCGATACTGCTGCAGAAAAATAATTAGCTGCCCAGACACACAGTGCAAGTTAAGATGCAGCAGTTTAACTGTAATTGTAAGTTGTTAGCTGGCGTATCAGCGCCTGTAGCCATGGGTCAGTCCTCCACATGTGAAAAGCATTCATGCTTACATTATGAATAATTCACAGTTTTAAAGGCCTCATAGATGTTTTCTATTTCCGTTTGCTCGTCAAGGGCTCTGCTTCCAAGTGAGCTTTCTAGACAGCATTTTAGTCCTTCAGGACTTTATAAAAAACATTTTTATTATATGCCTAGTTCCAGCCAAGGCAGTACTTCACAGATACAGCAATCCCACAATGCACTGCAATGAGCTAAGTTAGAACTTGGAGGACAGCAACTACGGTGAGTACAGAAAAATGTATGAACAACAGCAAATCAATAATATGCTGCAAAATATACCAAAGTTCAACAAAAAAAACAAAACTGCAAGCAAGATGCAATTTCTAAATGAAATGATCTGGTGAATCAGGTATTCAACAACCCATTTATAACAAGTGACTTTACGACTTAATCAGCCCTATTATAACAATCTAAGCACATGGTCTGAAGCGTACAGCGCAGATGCACTCAGGGCAATGCAAAAAACAGCTGGTACGCCCGGTGCCTGGTCGAAAAGGGTTGTCTCTGTTCTTTTAATGAGTAATGGGTGTGTTGTTGGGCATAACATGCAATAAACCAATCAACCTCATCTCCCATTCTATTTAAGAGCGAGTTGCGCTGGCACCATGGTGGATTTGCAATTTAAACAGCCCAAATATGAAGGCACACAGATTGAACGCATCTCCAGAGAGCATACGGATCTGCTCATGCATGAGAAAATAAGTAGGTTAATTCTGACATACGCGATGACTGTCCATTATGACACATGCAACATTTTTTATGTTTATGTCACCTACACAATAATATAATATAAAACGGCACAGTAAGTACATTCAATACAAAGATGGTACTGACATCAGCATTTAGCTTTTGTTTTTAAATTGGGGTGAAACTATGTAAAATTGTTCTTAAATAAAAACATGAACTGTAACCTTGTGAGATTAAAGGCAACAACTGTATAGTTACAATCCAAACAATACAATCAACACATAACAGTCAAAACGAAGATGTTACTTAATCAGCATTTAGCATTTGTTTTCGTTTTTAAATTTGGTGCAAAGAAAAAAAGTCTTTACCGGTGAAACTGAATAATACCAAAGTTAATGCAAAATGCTGAATCAAATAATGTTTAGTACAACAAGTTACAAAACAGATTGCTACGGCAGGTGCTTTTTAAAAATCCAATTAAGTCAGAAAAAATATCCTGACATTCAAAAGTGCATGCCAGTTTTCTTCACATAAAGAAGCATTTCAGTTCACTGTCATCTGTGCGTCAGTACATCATCAATTGTGATATACATCAGTATTTCATATTTCCACCTTAATAAAAAATTCTGAGCTTTTTTTGTAGCATCTATCTCATGATTTTCTCAGGTAACAAAATAATGGCATTATATTACCTCTTGTGGGTATTTTCTCAGCCAAATTTTATGTACCATTAATACGTGATTAATTGTGTAATTGATTAAAATTAAAATTAGAACAAAACTCAAATCTATAGCAGCTCAAGGCCACTTAAGAAGTGTCATCATCACAATATAAAGCCAATATATAAGTAAGACAAACCTAATGAGTGCAACTGAACAAGCTGAATACTGTACTTACGTCGGTGATGTAATGAACCTCATTGACGGCGTATTTCTCCTTGAAGTGCTCACGAGAGTGGATCCTGTCGAGACAGAAAGAGCTTTAATGAGAACTTCCCATGAAGTGGACCTACTTGATTTAAATCCTTCTTGTTATTACATGATCAAACGAAATTCTATTTTTATGACAGCCATTTGCTCTGACGTGATTTTAATTGGATTAAAAACTGATAGTCTGCATCAGTGCTGGACAAAGTCTGGACTTCGTTCTTGATTCTGCTAATGGTTTCTGCAGTGCTCCGATAATCAAGTAAATGGACTCTCGATGTCGAGTGTTTGTATTTCTTGGAAGCGAAGTATTCATACAAACGCACTCCAACCTCATTTTCAAATTGCACATCAATAACTTTGAGAGCTTTACGGATATAGAAACATGAAGTTTGAAAACACACTCAGTTTTCATATTTGATCATAACATCATATTGGGGTTATAGAGCACAACAGGAAGGTTTCCAGAAATAAATTATGCTAATTACACATTCATCATCTCCAAAGAGTAACATGCAAATCTTTGGAATCAGTAAAATAAAACCACTTTTATTCAGTAAGGAAGCATTAAACTGATCCAACGTGAGAGTAAAGTCAATTATAAAGTATCTTTATAAATTTTATAAAGATAAAAATCAGAAATGTTTCTTGAGCAGCAAATCATCATATTAGAATGATTTCTGAAGGATCATCTGACATTGAAGACTGGAGGAATGATGCTAAAAATTCAGCTTTGATCACAGAAATAAATTACATTTTAACATATATTCATATAGAAACGGTTATTTAAAATGTATTTAATATTAATGCATTTTTTTATCAATTAAATGGCACCTTGGAAAGGAGAAGAAACTTCTAAAAACATTTTTAAATGTTAGCGAATAAATTAGAGTGACATTTTTAAACTTACAATCGGTGACTTAATGTTACGATTGCCAGCTGGAGTGGCTCCTCCCCCTTGTTAACTCGTTGTGTCATCTTAAAAAAGGTCTTTGTTTGTAGCCTAGCCGCAGACTATTGAGTTAGGCTCATACAAAGCTTTACCCAGTTTCCTAGTCCTGTCCGTTATTCTCTGTGTACTGACCTCTGCTGTGTTTCTGTCTTGCTCCTACTGGATAGTTTGCCGATTGACTGATCCTCGCTATCTCTCTTAAGTTGTACCTTAAGAAGTACCTTATGGTTAATGCGCGTTTTCCGAAACCTTCTTAGTTAAGTATACCTTCTGTAAGTCATACGTTCGTAAGGTTGGTCTGGAGCGCTCTTAGCTATACCTTATCGCTGCTGACAGTTCATACCAATACGCAGAAAGCTTTTTTCATTCACAAAGTAGTTCATTTATTTTTTTTCTTTTAAAAATTATGAAAAACTGAGTGTTTAAATGACAATGTATAATGATTCATCTCTAGTTGGTTGGAATGGTTTAGAAGGCTTAAAACTCTTTACTGATGAGGTTTTTAAATTCCTACGGAGAAAATTAATGCGGTAAATACGTTTCGGTCCATGGCCACTGAAAAACTCTCTCTGAGATCAGCGTGAACCGAGGAAAGAAACATTTCCGCAGCACAAACACTGAAGGACGGGATACAAGCTGAAGTTTAATGTTTCAGGTCATGGTTTGACACGCTCCAGTATAGGAGACTTGCACCACTGTCAATGTGTTAAGCAGTGTTAGTATATGTTATGGCATTAACAAACTAATTTTTTTTTTGTTTTCTTAACTTCATTTTAAAGATATAGTTAATCATTATTATTATTATATGGTTTTATACACACACATATATATATATATATACACACACACAATTTAACAGCAGTTTATTTATTTTTTTAATTTTAAACCGACCAATATAAATTAAATTATTTATTTAATTTTTAAACCAAATCCTGTTTCTCCTTTCTTATTTTTCTGGATTCTATTTATAACTTTAATGGTTTAAATAAATGTTAAAAATAAAAAGCACTTGTTATTAAGTAATTGTTTAGAAATTGTTAAGTAATTGTTATTTTTTTTATAGTTTATTTTTATACTTTATTTTAGGGGTGTTCTTGGCGAAGGATTTTCACAGTCGAATCTGAATTTGGAATATTGCCAATAGTCGACTGCTTATCGAATCATATGTTTGGGGGCGGGGCACAATAAGACTAATGTCAGTCATTGGACAGTTATCATTACTGATGTTAACACACAAGGAAAATCAGATGCCTCGCAGATACAAACAGAGTAAATAATGTTTCAAGGTTCCATTAACAGATGCTTAACATTAAAACATCAGTTGTACTCTTAATATAACGTTAGACATATGACAATAGTCGTTAATGTTCTCTCTTTCTGTTTTGAGCTGCATGCACTGAAGATAACCAGTAGAATGAAGCATGATAGCAGGATTTTAGTCAGTTGGATTTCATTCATCTCATAATAGAATAACGCTTTGTTATTTATACAACATGATGTTCATGTTATGCCCAGAATGCAGAAGTAAAGGTGTCTGTGTGGCTCGGTATGAGAACAGTGTGCAGAAACACGACATCTAAATATAAACTTATAATAGTGTTCTCATTATAATGTTACGTATATGACAGTCTCAGTCATAGTTATTGCTATTCTTCATTGTTTGTCCTGCTCGCGCTATGTGTGGAAGAGATAAGGGCTGCAGCGTAACTCCACCAAATCCTATACGACATAAATAATATACACAATATATATATATATATATACAGTATATATATAAACCAGCTGAAATGTTCATCACTTGTATCCTCCTTCTCTATTTTCAGATTTTTATTTACATCATTATTAGGCTGTATATTAACATACTGGGAGAAAACCGGTAGTTCTATGTGAAATCAGACATTGAGCACCCCCCATATAGTTAAATGGTATGATCATAACACCCTGGCATTATTCTCTTTTAATTAAATTAAACATTTCTGTTAACCAAGTGCTGCACAAAATATGTTTGCTGTTATAATTAAAACATTGATTATTCCTTAAAGATGTACAATCTACTGGACAATACTCATATTCTGTCACAGTTTCTTCAAGTTAAACCAAACCTGTCATTGACATTTCATGTTACAGAGTGAATTCCATTTTAATGACCGATTCCATGATCAAAGGGCCTTAAATATTGGACATCATGACACCCAGAAACACTGCAATGTCAAGACAAACACCAAAAATTGAATGCCGGGTCACTGATCAGAGCAGCCACAAAAACAAGCACATCAGACGAACCGCTGACCCGCGACGCCCCGAAGCAAACTCATCTGATGAAGGTAGGAAAGCACAGCCGTATGTATTAGATTAGAAGGGCTTATCCGGCAGCGCTGTAGCATGAAAAGGAAGAGAATTTACTGCAACACCTTTGAAAGGAAGATTTAAACGCAGGCTGATTTCAAAGCGCGACAGCAAACTCTGACTGTACTGTCCGTCTCAAAGCGGATCTCTTTACAGCTCTGC
The DNA here is from genome assembly GCA_032353835.1 of Enteromius viviparus. Classification (NCBI taxonomy): domain Eukaryota; kingdom Metazoa; phylum Chordata; class Actinopteri; order Cypriniformes; family Cyprinidae; genus Enteromius; species Enteromius viviparus. Next base: position 1,269,109 of record JAUCNO010000318.1, on the reverse strand, counting down.
CTGCTTCAATAACACATAGCACAACCGCAAGGCTTTTACATGTCCCAACATCTTTCAGAGCTCAATTTCATGCCTATCTGTTCTTACATTATGACGAGGATAGAGAGAGGAGTCTCCTGTTAATATTACAATCGGTGTATATAATTTATATATAAAAGGTAATATATAAATATTACATTTTAAGAATTATAATTGATATTTTATATATAATTTAACTGTACATCATTTTAATCATACAATTTTTAATATATATAATTTTATATTATTCAATAATTTATATATATATATATAGCTTTTTTTATTCTAATTTAGATTATATATTAATAATATTATAAAACAAATGATAATAATATTATCAAACAAATGCATAAAATATAACATAAAAATTGTAAATTGCGTTATATCATAACATAAAATTATATATATAAAATTATATAATAAATAATATATATAATATAATATTTGCTATTTGTATATTACATATAGCAAATTTAAAATATTATGTAAAATACAAATATATATAGAAAATAAATAAATATAGAATTAGCCTATAATAACATCATTATTAAAATATACATACAAATCTAAAAATTTTCATATATTTTTTACGTAGGTGGCATAATGTAAGATCAGTTAGTACAAGTTTCTTTTAGTTAAAACGGCTTACATTTTGGCCTACACCTTTTTTTGTGAATCCGGGGGCGTACTGCTCATTTTTCACTTATTAAGCCAGGGATGTTATTTCGTAATTTGCAAACCTATTAACTCCAAATAAAATCACAGAGGGTCTCGGAAGGAAACTGAAAATCTAGGGAAACTATAAAGAGACATCAAAATAAAACGTTTGCTGACTCCAGAGAATTTCAAAGCCATCATATCATCAGACCTCAGTGAGCGTGAAAGTCAGAGGCAATCTGAGATAATGAGAGTCTGAAGGCATTACTCACTCGCCCATCCATGTGGCGTAGCTCTCCGGCAGCTTGGGAACAAACAGGATGGATTTCTTGGAGTTGACATCGATGGCGCCCGTGCAGCCAGCCTCAGTCACCCCGAAGGTCCAGTGGAAAAACGACTCCTGCAGAACAACACGAAATCCACAGATTAAACCCCTAGCCATCAACGAGTTCCTTGCCATCTGTCACAACTAGAGATACTATTTTCCTTAGAAAGCTGCTTTTTGTGTTTTGAGAGATACATTATGCAAGCATGTGAACGTGAACTATGCGAGCATGATTTTTTGCATTGCTGTGCCACAGAAATACTGCCATAATGTAACACTGCACACAATGCACTTTGCACACGTCACAAAGGTCTTCTTCTACTGTCATTTTTCTCTTTTAGGTGTTTTTTTGTCATGACTGAACCACAGTTTGAATTGAATCTCGCTGAACTTAATAAATAAGAATTAGAAAAATGTTAATAAAAGTTGAATAGAGCAAAATAAAAAAAAGAAGTCTTAGATTAGATGTTTAAGTAACACATAAATTTTTTTACATACACTTTTAGGCTTTATTCATTTAGATATTAAATATATAATAATTGTAAATAGGATTATAAATTATAATTATTATTAAATTATTATTATAAATAGCAAATAATGAAAAAAAATAATAATAAATACACAATAATAATAATAATAATAATAAAAAAGATTTTATACCATATTATATTGTATATATTATATTAATTATATTATATTATTAAAAAATACTCATTTAAAAAAATGTAACAATGTAAAAAATTTAATGAATTAAAATTTATATTTTTTCCTCTTAAATATAATACAAATATTGTAATCATTGTCTGTATTTGTTAAATGATTTTTAGTATTTATTTCATTTTACATCATTAAATAAAAAAAGAATAATATCAAAATGAAATGTATAAATATAAACATTTAAGAATGAATGAATGAATCAAATCAAATAAAAATCAATACAAAGTTTGAAATGCTGCAAAACTTTTCCTACTTTTTTATTACTAGTGTTGGACTCTGAGAGAATGAGAGTTCTCTGTTGCGTAGCTGTGTTGAATTTCTTTGTATTGCATTTAAATAAACAGTATCTTGTCATTCCAGTTCAACATCTTGTAGGTAGTGGCCAATTTAATTCAAATTCAATCTCATGGATAAAAAGAAGGCCATTCTTAGTGTTCTGCGCAGTGATCTCCATCCCAGGCTGAACGCTGGGCTCTCTGATAACACGATCAGATAAGCGCTCTATCTAATCCACGGAGGACAAGTCGTTTGTGCTCAGATCAATTTATCGTCTTGAGTGCATTGCAGAGTTCATGTGCGTTCAGTTACGGATTGCATAACGGAGAAGTAAAATAAAATCACTGCTGGATACGAGCAAACTCGCACGCACTTATTAACAAGCACAAATTTAAAAAGTGCCTCGCATTTTATTCCAGTTACAAACGTGCACGTTAACACTTCAAAAAGAAGAAAAACTACAACACAAGACAAGCAAATTAATGGTTATGAATTATTTACAGTTAAATTATGATGAAAGCGGGAAGCCCTCAAGCAGTAAACATCACAACACTAAATCGCAACACTCTGTGTACGAGATACCGGCGCACAATCTCTGCCAAACAACACAGGATGGGCCTGTTTTTGCAGCTAATGAATGAGAAACACGCTGCTCATTATGTTCAATCAACTTATGTAAATGCAGTAAATTAGGGGGCTCTATCAGACACCCAACCGTAGCGCTGAAATAAAAGGTCTGAACTCACGCTCCTCTTGCCAACACAAATTACCATTTAGCATAACATAAACAAGAGCACCACTTACAAATGAGTGTAATGGGAAGACGAACACTCAATAATCATTTAGAAACAAAAAAAGGTCACTGACACATTACCCCACAATGCATCATGCATGCAGTATTTTTTTGGTCAATGTAGTGATGATGCACGGAAAAGACCACCAATGTTATGAACAGGAGGTCAAGGTTTGGCTGGTGAGCACAGCCCAGTTAGTTTCTTCTGTTAAATGCATTTTTCTTCATTTATGGACATTTAAAAGTCACAAAATCAGGTGTTATTTCATTATGTAATAGTAAGCATTTTTAGGGCTCCTAAAAGTCTCAGGTAAAAAGTTACAGTAGTATCACTCAAATAGTATTGCAGTTTTTAATTTAACATTTCAGTTTATGAGAAAAAATAAAAATCAAACATTTCTCCTGGGGCTGGGCGGTATATCTTTTCATACCGAATACCGGTGTTTTTAAAAAAAAATTATGTTCATTTTTCTTATACCCCAATACCGGTGAGTGTATGCGTACAAAGCTGACAAGCTGTATGCATCTGCATTAGAGCGGTGGAAGCATGGACGAAGAAAATAGGTGCGTTTGAGATGCACTACACTAGCCTGTCTCCGGCTGGCAAAAGCTGCCCATTGCAGTCGGGGGAGGAGTAAAGAGGCCGCACATGGTGATCGAAAGGCGGCTGCAGCGCCGATCAAATTCGGACAAATGATCTTACCAGAATGCATTTTATAAGACGGCAGCCGATTTCTTGCGGCGCCGCATGAAGTCGAACGCACCTAATGTCACAGACAAAGAGGAACTTCTTTCAAAAAAAAAAAGGAGCCTTGTCAATTGTGTGGAAATACTTCGGCTTTAAAAAATCTGACGTTGATCAAACAACCATCTTATGTAAATGTTGTCATCTAGTCATGCATGTGAAAAAAAATACCGTCAAATACTGTGACATCGATATAATTTTGAAAAATACCGTGATATACATTTTCGGTCATACCGCCCCGCTCTAATTTCTCCTTGATTTACAGAAGACAACCACTAAAATTTCATTTAGCATAACAATCCTGTCAGGCATATTTACAACAAAAATCTATAATACTTTCACACCAAATACCAATTAGTTTTTGACACTGTCCTATTTGTCAGTAAGATTTTTTAACTCATTTAAAACCCAATAAAATGTTATATGCTCCCTTATTCTTTTATTTGTTTATTATGTACAGAATAAGCATGCTGTTTGAATTTACACAAATAATTGCATAAATATACGTTTTGCACTGAATGACAGTGGAACATTATTATTTCAACCAAATTTTACAAAATTTTCCCCAACATTTATTTAAAACCTTGAAAATAGACACTTTACTTACATTTAATGTGCTTTCTATGGATATAATCTTATAATCTTAACATCTTTGACCTGTACTGTATATAGGGTAATCAGACTGTTTTGGGTCACCATTGACTTCCATTATATAGTTTTTCCTACTATGGAAGTCAATGGTGACCCAAAACAGCCTGCTTACAAACTTTCTTTAATATCTTCCTTTGTGTTCAGCAGGACACAGAAATTCATACAGGCTTGAAACTATCTGAGGGTGAGTAAATGATGGCAGAATTTTCCTTTTAAATATCATTACGCATAAACTAAAAGTTTTGTTTGAGTAAAGTATCAATTAGGTCTGATTTTGTGCTGCTGATTAACATTTTTTATCAAAATATTATAAAAATGTTCACACCATGTGCAGTCGTAAAGAACAATAAAAAAAACAGACAATTTGTATAATATAATTTCATAATGATGGGAATTTAATGGTGTGAAAATGTTATGTTTATGTTAGCAAAAGGAACATTATTACAAAATGTTAGCAAAACTTTGTTGGGCTTTCAAAAATCTTCTTTAATTTGATTTAGTTTGTTCAGAGTAAATGGCGAAAAGTGTTTGACTTGTATTCTGGATGCAGCACCTGTCTGAAGAGCTCATCGGTGTCGGTGCAGTATCTCTGCTTCTGTTCTCCTCCCTGAAGAAGCACTACAGATCCAGGCTGAAAACCCGTCTCAGCTTTCAGGCCTCGACACAAACGCTCTCGGTTTTCTGCAAACAGGGCCGCCGATACCCTGAGAGTATCGTTTCCTAGCCAGTACACTGCCTTCCTGTGACAGACCACACAAAAACATACGTGTTAAAAATACTGAGATTTTACTCTTTGCCTTTTTTGTTTATTCAGCACACACACAAACCATGTTAATGGTTGATCATTTTTAACTACGAAGAAGAAGTACTTACATAATCTTGATTAAAAAATAGAAAATCTGCTGAGACGAAAGTAAAATCTCTCACAGCTGTTACGCAAGAGCTGGATATGATCACATGATAACAGGAAGAATTGGCTCTGCTGATCTGTGTGCCAGAACAGCTAAAAAAATGCAGACTAAATTTAAAGCAATAGCTCACACAAACATTTTTAAATCGCTGAAACCTTTACTCATCTTCAGACCATCCAAGATGTAGACAAATTTGTTTCTTCATCAGAATAAACCTGATGAAATGCATCATAACATCACCAATGGATGCTCTGCAGTGAATGGGTGCCATCAGGATGTCATACCCCACACCACTCCAGTCCATCAATTAATGTCTTGAGAAGACCGAGCTGTGTGTTTATAAGAAACAAATCCATCATTAAGATGTTTTTAACTTTGAAACAAATCCACAATCCATAATAACTCTTCCTCTAAAAAAAAGTGTAGGTGGATTTAGATGTGAGAGACAACAGAAGATGCCATTTGTTTCACACAAGAAAGTGTTATTATGGATTTTGTACTTGTATATTGACCAGAATTAATGAATTGACTTTAAAAACTTATGGATTTGTTTCTGTCGTCTTCTCAAAACGTTGAACTGGAGTGGTGTGGGTTACTGTTCCATTTCTGGGTGAACTATTCCTTTAGAGAATACATTAAAAATTCTCTGTAAGAGAACAAAAAGCATCCATTTAACCATCCCATTCAGAAACAGATGCTTGTCATTTGACCCATTAACTATAACTGTAAATATCCCATAACATTAAAACGACAGTGACACTGGTCTGAGAGAAAGACAGAGCGCTTTATCGCTGATAAAGCGTGTAAAGATTAACAGCCATCAGGGGCGTCTGCATGTGGTCAAAGGTCACTCAAATTCATGTCACTAAATCCTTTACACGCTCACCCATCAATAAAAAAACTGCCATAATTCAGAGGTAATGCACAGTCAGCTGGCCATTATCGCAAAATAAACTAGAAGCATATGGCACATTATCCTGCCAATTACACAGCTATTTAGCTAAATAAATAAAGCTGCAAAATATAATATTTGAGTTTAATTGGTTATTTCAGACCAAGATACAATATTAAAGCTTGCAATAATAATTTGATCAAAGTTATGCAATAAAATCTATTATTTTTTTAGAATAAATAAAAACTCAAAATGATAACAGCACTGAATGAACCACCAGTAAAACACTTAAACGTAGAGATGCATTGGTTTCTGGACATGATATCAATATCATACAATAGATTTATGTTTTGTATTATCAACATATCCTTTCAATTCAGTACCATGGCATTGGTAAAATAGTAAAAAAAGGCCTATCTTAAGATATTTAGTTTGTTTTCAGGTTTAATAAACCCTATATTATGTGCACTTTGATTAAAACAAGTGCAATTATCTGCAAGTAAAATATTATTAAAACAACAGCATTTTAAACAAAAAAAATGACTTAATTTAGTTTTTTTTAACGAGACTAATACCTAAAGTAATTTTGTTTAGCTAGTAAAAGTATCTTGATTTAAGCATTTTTAAATATTTTTACTAGAAACAAGACAAAAATACCAAGGTAAGCCATTTTTTACAATGTTATGACATGAATCCTTCAGAATATGTTATACTTATAGCTTATATAGAGCTACTTTAAACAACATTTAAGACATTTTGACAGATTCTATTAAATATCTATAACTTACATCACTATAAAAACGATTTAACATAACAGCAAAAGATACAAATTGCAAACTAAATAGTGATAATTAACGTTAGGCATAATTTAGGCACATGTAACGTAGTACTTTCAAAATAAAATAAACTTCAGATAGACTTGGTCATCTTTCTCCTAGCTATCCGACATTTTATGCTATCATGCTATTACTATAGTACGTTTCTGTAAGGAAATGTACACCACCCAAAATCATAAACACAAAACAAAAAATACTAACTTCTGTAAAACATCTGACAGAAACACTAAACTAGCATCGGCGCGTCAAACACGACGCTTCGCGCATGCGCAGCAACACAAAACACCTCTATACGCATTTAGGAATCAACTGTTTTCGCGATTATAGCTAAAAACGTAAATCTACAGTAGAATAAAACAGAAGAAACTCACTGCTTTGAAGATGCCATGCTGCTGCTGCTGTTGCTGCTCAGCTGAGAGAGTGAGTCACGTGATCATGAGCAGCTGATCACCCCTCGATCACGTGACCGCACTCATTGCTCAACGCGCTCGTGATGAGAGCAAATCAGATGCTGACTAATGAAGCTACTGCACAGATGTTATTCACAAAAAAACATGCTGAAAACTTCGTCGTTTATTATTTACGTTAATCGTGTTTGATGGAAGGAAGTTTTGTTTGTCTAATTTGAACTACTAGTATGCAACAAGCAATATTTTATATTATTAGGACGTCTAAGTGCAGTATTTAGCAGGTGAATATAATACGAATGGGCTATAATACGAATACAATGCTTTGGGGAGATTCTCATCGTCGGCAAAATAAAAATAAAGAACTGGAACCAAGTGGCAACTGTAAGTACCAAACATCTGCACTTGGCCTATTTAACACCCAACACAAGTTATTGGATTGAGATTTGAAAAGACACTACAATTCCATTGTTCTGCATAAAACATAATGACTTCCATTGTGTTTATTTATTCCCTCATCTGAAAAGACATATGTCTGTAATTTCTACATAATTTTAGATTATTTCAGCCATGTAGCCCCACAAAATGTTTAAAGTTTAAATGGCGATAAATTAATAAAATATTAATCGCATTGGCTGAAAGATTTCCCACAAAAAATCATTATTGTGTTACATGAGAAAAGCATTTATTTTAATAGTCCACTTCAGACGTTCTACTAACAGTAAGTATCAACTAAACGTCCACTAGCAGTCATTAGAGTATTAGTAGACTGCTTAATATCTTCTAACACTTTATTTTGGTGGATCCACAACATACTTCATACTGAGAAACTTTGCAGGTATATTTCAACTTATTCTATACTGAACCCTAGTCTACTCTGACTGTTAGCAGACATGTAGTTGAGAATTAATGAGAATTAGTTGACATGTAGTTACAGAGTTACTTATAGTTAGTAAAATGTCTAAATAGACTATCGAAATACAGTGTAACCACACATTTTGAATATTTTGTTATAAAAAATATTTTTTCCCCCAATTCATTTTTTTAAATGTCTTTTTTGTTCTATTTTTGAGAACCAAACATCTGCACTCATTTAACACCTGATACACAAGATGTTGGATATAGATGTGAATTAGGAAGACTGGAAAAAGAATTTACTGAAGCAACAAAACTTCTATTGTCCCAATTAACACACAGTAAAATATAAGTAACGATGGCATTATATTCAACCTATTTATTCCCACAAAAAAAATAAAAATAAATATATATATATATATATATATATATATATCCGATTGCACATACCTGTATATATTTTAGGTTCATTTTGTCACACAAAATGTCATTTTTTATTTTTATTTAATTTGGTACAATAAACTTTTTTTTTGTATCAGATGTAAATCAGTGTGTAAATTAGATGTTTGTAGTCTGAAATTTTCAATTATGTGGTAGTTCAAGCACTGATAATGATGTGTATGCATATTAAAAAATTAATACATTTTCAGTTCCTACTTCCTTAAACAACTTAACCTTAAACTTCCTTATCCAACCCATTTTTAACTGTACAGTCAACATGAAACTAAAATTGATCCCATTTCTCTTTAGTATGTTTCTGGTTTTATTTTAAAAAGAAAAATGCTTAATATAATAAAGAATACAGAAACAACATACTGTATATAAACATACAGTAAGTTTAAAAGGTTTTAATTAAAAGGAGTTATGAATGTGGTTCATGTTAAGATCAGTGCACATTTGAAATTAAAATAGTTTTGAAAACAGGATTCAGTTTTTAAGATTTTTTTTTGTGGAAGACAAAAATGTAAAACTGAGACCACAGACGTGCATCAAAAAAATACCTTTTTGACCTTTGACATGAACCTTTTGAGTTCTGCGTTTGAGACTGTTCTGTTTAAAACAAACATTCAGTTCTCGGTCTGCTCTGTTTTTTGTTGTGTATAAAACATTCTGATAAACTGTAGCATTAACGGAAGGAGGAGAGCAAAACCATCTGTTAAAATGAGATTTTCATCTTTCATTGCTTCTTAATTCCTCTGAACGTCAAACAGAGATGGTGCTTTGAGCCCGAGAGAGGTATTTTCAGCAACATCATTACAAGTTTTTCTCCTCAAGGAAATTAAAAGACAATTTGAAGATGGCACACGCTGCCTTGCAGTACAATCTTTTGCTCTTTTTTTTATCATTTAATCCTTTCAGAATGTGTCCCTTTTTGTCAGGGCTAGATTTGTGGATCTTATCATCGTCTTTGTTCAGCCCCAAACTCTAAAATAATAACACAATAACAGCAGTAAAAAACACAATTGCCTTTGTATCACAGTCCCTGCAGATGTTGCATTACCGGTCTAATAAAAGTCTGCGAAACGGATGCGTTTAAGCTCATTCTGCTTTCCTTCGTCTAATGTTTCTCGTGACAGATAACCGCACGACTCCATCAGGGATGAATTTGCATACAGTTACCCTGATCTGCCGGTGAGGACTTTTTTTCTGCTGGTTTTAAGGAGCCCTGTGGCTTTGATGTTGTAATTGCATCCACATAATCTTGCTGATTAGCTTTTTTCTTTTTCTCTGTAAAACTGGATCTTTCTCAAGGTCTGTCTGTAAATAATCAAGCCACTGTCCTTCACTGGACTGTTTTACATGCAGCTCCACATGCAGTTTTTATGCTTTAATGTTCAACGCCTTATTCTGCTTTTAGTAAACATGAAATCAATAGTGACCCTGTTTAATTTCTGTATGGGCATATATATATATATATATATATATATATAATAATAAAATGCAAACACATGCTTGTATATATTTAAGAAAAATATGTTGTTTAATATATATTTCTATTTAAATATAAGAACACACACAAACAAATAAATAGTTTATGTGTCTGTGTATTTATACATAATAAATATAGAAACCTATATATATATATATATATATATATATATATATATATATATATTATAGGACTGTCAATTAATTAAAATGTTTAATTCCATTATTTATATAATTTTATAAATTAATCACACATTAATCGCAATTGCTGAGAAATAATTTACTAAATATAATTTAAAGCCATTATTGTGTTACATGAGAAGATTTTTAAATACATATTACAGAAAGTAGCTTCCCCCTAATTTATTTTGTATTTAATTCACACATTAATTGTCACATTAATTCATTTTTTATTATTATGTTTTTTTTTTTTATTTCAACTTACAAAAAATAATGTAAAGATAAAATATTTTTTTATAAAATTATAGTAAAAATAAAAAAAAAACTGTATAAGGAATTTGAAAATGTGTAATTAGAAAAAAATTTGCAAGTTATTTCAAATTAATGCTAAAAATAAACCAAAAAAATAAATAAATAAATAAAAAAAGATTATTGTTTGAGCGGAGTAACATTTTACCACTTTCACTTTTATATATAATATAATAGCAGCCAATGAGAAGCACATATCGGTTGAGGACTAGCTTGCAGTCTGACTATACAAACCCTGCAGTGCATTAGAAAACGTCCAGCACAGTCTGAACCCTGAGTCTGAGTGCATGAGCTCACAACAAAATGCTTTTATCATCTCTCCACATTGCTCTGTTCCTGATGCCAGCTGCACTTTCATCATCATAAAGCTCTTTCTCTGCATCACTTAAGGTCATCGGCACCTGCCGAGCCTCTATTGCAACAGACTGACTGATGACACATTGAGCTATACCACACTGTTTTTGCAATATGCAATGTGTTTTTATGTATGCATTGAATACCCAAGTATGCCGTTTTGGTTGCAGTATGCATAACACATTATATTATTATAAACGGTTGCTATATGATTTTATTGATTATGATTGTACTGATAATTTCTATGATAATATTGCTTATTGTTCTTCAGGTACAGCTTTATCTGTGTTGAATTGCATTGGATATATTAGAGTGTATTACAGGATGGTGCAAGGAATAACTCACCTGACAGGCAAAATTGCAGTGTAAGGCTAAAAAAACAGCCTCAATATTTGCAGTATTGAGAAATTTATTGCATATGGATTTTATTTGTATTTATCATTGGGTTAAAGCATAAACCTCACTAGATGTCATTATATAAGAGCAATTATTTTTGTGGGCTATTATTTGGAGTTAGATAAATGTGACAAGTCACTTTGGAGAAATATTTAAAAAATAAAAATTTGAAAACAATATTTTGGATTGGACTAGACTTTGGAGGCAATCATTTCAAAAAAATATTTTTAGAAATATGAAAAATTTGAAAATATTATTTGGTTTTACATTTAATGCACATTCAGTGCATTACATTACATTTAATGTCTTGTGTGCCCTTGTCCCATGTGTATGCCCATATTTGGTTGTTCCTGTCCCCCATTATTTAATTGTGCTAATTTGTTCACAGACATGTTCCCCAGGTGTTTTCAGTTCTCCCATGAGTCTGCGACTCCTGTGTTCTCCTTACGGCACCTGAGTGTGACACACATCTCATGGCAGTTATTTTTACAATTCATATAAATTCATGAGAAAACTAGCATGATTTCCACTTCAAAACTTCAAATTAAAATGAATGCATTGATTACCATTTCTTGGTAGTTACAGTAATTCTTATATTTTTGAGTTAAAATAGTTTTGTCTAAAACAAATTTTCAAAGTAAATAAAACAAAACTTGTTAGAAAACTTACTATAACAAATAATTGTGTTCCAATACTTGCTCACATTGTCAGTGAAATTTACCAGGAATTTAGAAGTGAAAATTGCTTCTACACCAAATGGAGAAAAATGCAGTGATGTTATGAAATCTGTCCCCTGGCTGTGAATATGATTTTGAACAGACACCATCACAAGGAAACTGCTGGAGAAAAACTAGAACAACCTTGGCTGGTTTCTTCTCTCGATTCTCACACACACACAGAGTCTGGTTGAGTGGCTCACGGGGGCCATGCTGCCTTTGAAATAGAGTCTCAAGGACTGCTTTGATATTAAAGCATCTTCAGCAACATAAGAGTCCCGTCTCCTCTGGACGCTCAGAGAGAGAGACACACAGCGCATGTAGAAACATCTGATTTTGCTGTGAAAAGCATCAGTCTGGTGTTTGAAAGCATTTGGATCATAGTGTGCAGGATTCTGTAGATTTGTCTGACTTCACCAGCATCTGTGAGAGACCAGAGAAAACGGCCATGATGCGCTGAAAGAGTGTCTTTCCAGTGTCTTAAAAGACAATAAATGGCCTGCTTTATATCTCTAATGAGATGTTTAGTGATAAGGGTAGGAATTTCCTTGATGGTATAATTATTATTTTTTTTTTTTAGAATAGTGCATATAGATGAATCGTTCATGATACAGGGTTAAAAAGGTCTTCAGGAGAAAGTATGTAGAATTTACAGTCATGTCATAAAATGTTGAATGCAATACAAAAATGGGTCTTCCCTAAATACTTTTGTCTTGTTTTGCAATACAAACATTGTTTGAAAGTGAACAACTTAAAGTCAGTCTGTCAATGGGGTATGAAAACTTTTTCCACTTTGATTTGAACGAGACTTATGACATTTTGCCTCATGACATTTGCAAAGAAAACCTAAACAAAGATAGTATTATAGTGTATCTTAATTGTACTATGATAAATTTCAAACATTTGTTCACTCGTTTTGTGAGTTTCATAGATCTTCAGACCATTTCTTTAGATTTATTACTTACATTTTCTTAGTGGACTTCAAAATGGTCATTAAAAGTCTACATTTACCTTCAAGAAACTTGCAGAATACGGGTGATAATTCAGGCGAAGCTCATCTTGAGAGGCATAAAGAAAAAGTAAGACTGAGAACAAATGAGAAGTTTAATTTAAATTGAATAATGTTTTCAAAGCTAACCTTCTCTGGTGTTTTCTCTGGACATTTTTCTCCCTCTGCTAATTCCTCCAGGAGTGTTTCTCTTCAGTATGTGTCCGATTCCTGAAAAATCTTGTCATCTCTGTCAGGATGTAAGATGCAAAGTCTTGGATCAATGCAATCTTTTGTCTACATCCACTTGTTTTTAAAGACAGCATCTGTAAAGAATGTTCATTGATAATAGTGCTGCTTGTCATGCAGTTCTAAGTAGATCTAAACTGTTAGGTTTGTTGCATGTGACATTATTGTGCTTTGAAGCTTGTTCAAAAAGGCATTGAATAGATTTTTGCCAATCCATTTCAGTAAGGGAAAAAGCAGAACACACATGAAATCAGATTTTCTCAAGCTTGATCCAAATCTCCTTCAAAACGTGATCTGAAACCTGATTAAAATCTGATTTCTGTTAATGCCTCTACAGTAAGTCTGATCTGATTTCCAAAGTATTTGTTGAACCTGCAGGAGCAACAAGCAGGGCAGTTTTTTACAGTATAAAGGGGGTCATATGATGCAATTTCAAATGTTCCTTTCTCTTCGGAGTGTTACAAGCTGTAAGTGCAAAGACAAGATCCCTGAAGATGCAAAGATTCAAAACCAAAGAGATATTCTTTATAAAAGTTATGACTTGTCCACACCCACCAAAAGCAGCTCGTTTAAACACGTCCCTACTTTTCTACGTCACAGATTGGGGGCATGTTTTCATAAGACCACCCAAATGTTTAAACAAAGAAAGAAGGCAGAGCTATTATTCTCACTGCAGTGTTACTGGAGACAAACATTGATGCAGAGCACATTGGTAAGTGCACTGTATGCAGATCTTAATGAAAGGATGTCAGATGTAAGGGGTAGCATGAGATATATAACCACAGCTGTTATTAAATGAACAAATTATGAACACAGTTTATTTGGTCATCTTTATTTCCAATTAATAAAGCAAGAAGTTTTTTTTTTCTTTTGTATTTTAAAATTCTTCCAGGACTTGACCATCTCCATCCGTCATGCTTAAAGCTTTACCTTGTTTGAAATGTGTTTTTATAGGTTACTTTATCTTTAACTGCTGCCACTTTTTCTTTCTTTGTTTTTTTTTTGCCATTGGATAGCATTAAAATCAATTCAGGTTCAATAATTTACAGTTTACAGTTCTCACCTCTGATATTGTAACAGTTATTAAGTTATTTACAGTTGTTAAGAATTTAAGTTATGCATTGGCACACAAGCAGCTTTTTGGCGGGAGCTGTTGCCATGGTAAATTGTAATTTCTGTGCTCCACTGATCAGATCCAGCTGCACACGTCAACCTACTCAGCGTTGAATAAACTAACACAATTCAATGAAACTTAAAAATGTTTTAATCTTTCGGTACGTCAACTCAGAGTTCAATTTTAAACTCAGAGTTGGTTGAACCCTCAGAACAGTTCAACCCAAATATTAGAGTATGTTCAGCGCATTTACGGAGGAAAAAAACCTGGAGAGTAGTCTATGCTGGCTGTGCACAGAGACTAGAAAGTAAAGCAATTCTACCTCTGCATGAACAGTCTGCTGCTGACGACTCAACTTTTAAGTTACATTTTCTTATGTAAAGAACCTGCTACTTACTATTCAAACGTAAAAAGGATAGTGCTTGTTGTCTTGTTAAGGCGTGATGCAACACGACGCTAAAAAGTCATGCTAATCAGTAAATGTCTCCACTTTGTTAAAGCACTGGATGCAGAATGTGTTTTATTGTTAAAGCTCCTGGACTCACGTTATGGTAAGGGGCGTAACATTTCCACCACATTCTTGCAGTATTTGGCCAATCACAATGCACTTGATACCAGGCCAATCAGAGCACACCTCGCTTTTTTAGAATGGTGAGCTTTCTACAAATTGACCTGTTTCAGGAGGCGGGGCTTAGAGGAGAAATTTTTTTTTTACACCACATAAACACACTGCATTAAACCAAATACAATAAACAATGTTCTTTTTAGCAACGTCATAAGACCCCTTTAAATGCTTTTTTATGATTGTATTTCAATAATGCCGTCTGAAAAATAATCAGTGGCTATCCATTGCTAAATTCTCATGCATCATAAATCTACAAAGTTTGTACCATTGCTATGGAAACTAATGTAGATATGTTAGCAAAAGCAACTGAAAAAAACATTCTTGCCAAATAACTTTGATCAGTTGCCTGACAAACCACCAGTGGGCAAAGCCTATGAAATATGTCTGAGTTAGATTTCACAGCAGATGCCTTTATATTAAACCCACGGCTGTTGCATGATTGGCCGTTTTAAACAGCTGTCAATTTCATAAGAGACATGGTTTGAGCTATTCAGCTTATTTAATTATTTGTGGAACATATTGCGATTGAGGCTTGAAGTGTTGTGGTTTTCTTAAAAAAAGCAAAGTTTACTTTTAGGGAACATTTACATGACACCCTTTTCAAGAAAAAAACAGCATTGATGTTACCT
>JAUCNO010000318.1:1230481-1247245 GCA_032353835.1 Enteromius viviparus | reverse complement strand
GAGCTAAGCCATTCAGGGCTTTATAAGTCATTAACAAGATTTTAAAATCTATACGATGTTTGATAGGGAGCCAGTGCTATTTAAGTAAAAGTACTTAATGGTTAAAACACCAGTAAAACAGTCCATGTGACATCAGTGGATCAACTACACTTTTTCTGCGCAACCCCCCCTCCATGAATAACATAATTTATCTCACCCAATCTTCTCTCCTGACTTATGTCTTCCACCATTTTAGAGAGTATCATAACGCAACGGGTACCAAGCTTTAACGTATTTGACGTAAAGAGCCTTGTTTACATCAGGGGGAAAGCACATATGAATAACTAAAACCCTCCCAAATTATGTTTAATGCATTGAAATTAATTAGCTTCACTGAAAAAAGATTTATCCTTTAACCAAGACAGAAAAGTCAAATTTTGGCAAGACAAAGGTTTTGTCGCCTATACAGAAATTGAACAAATTTACAGCAAATACAAAAATATGTCAGCAAATTAGGTGATCCAAATTTAATATCTTGTATGACTTCCATGAGCTTGAAGGAATGCATCGATACGGTTTGGCAAGGATACACACAATTTATTGATGAACTCATCAGGAATAGCAAAGAAAGCAGTCTTGCATTCCTCCCAAAGTTCATCAGTATTCTTTGGTTTCGTCTTCCATGCTTCCTCTTTCATCCACATGCCACATATGCTCAATGATTTTTATGTCTGGTGACTCTGCTGGCCAATTCCTGGAGTATCTTGATCTGGGCTTGTCAAAAATGTCTCCAGTCTCTGAATCTTTTTTTATCCTCTGTACTTGACGCTGAGACACATTGAAGGTGTCTGCCACATCAGCAGTGAATCTGGTCTTCAGCCTCTTGATAATTAACACTTCAGTCTCAGGGTGAATCTTAGGCATGTTTGCAGTTGATGTATACTGGGGTTCTTTTTATACATGCCTGAGACCTAATTGATCCATTATTAGTCACAGGTGAAGCTCATATAACTAGTTGACAGCACTTATGTCCTCGCAAAAATTGACTCAATGGGCTTTACCAAGCTTTGAATATTAGAATACTTTTTGACAGTTTCGTTTTGGATTGAAACATTATTACAAAACCTGTTGGGAATAAAATGAGCCATTTCTTGTAAAAAAAATCTTGATAAGAAATTTAGTTTCAGTTGCACTTGAGGTCAATTTGTACACAAGCGACAAGACTTTTGTCAGGGACTGTATATTATATGATTTCAGTCAAAGAACCTGAAGAATCTCTTTCTTACTTCTTACCATAATCTTAAGAAACAAAAAGATTCTTTAATTAGACAAAAAGCTTTCCTTGATGGCATCTGGAGTGTACTGGATTGTCAGCTGTCGCTCAGGGCCCTGTGATGAAGGTTCATCTGGTCTCAGAGCTGCAGGAGATGCTGTGAGCGCTAAACTCTCCACACACGCTAAATACTCATGCAATCAGAGACAGAAAGCCAGTTCAAGTATCCCAAACTACAGCATCAATCCACTGATCTCAAACCCTCCACTTCAGAGCTGCATGTGAATGAGAGTGTTTGCCGTCTGTGTGCATATAGCGTTCATGAAAAGAGCCTCTTAGTGTAGTGCCACCGGCTGAGATGAATGAGATGGAGCTTGTATTAAGAATGCAAAGAACCTCAATTTTATATCATTATGGAGCTGTTAATGAATGAATGGCAATTAAGTGTGCAACCTGCTGAAACAAGTAAATGCAGTTCAGTCCCTGTGCAGCAGAGGGCGATATGATAGAGGGTGAAAAACTCATTTTTTTCTCTTATTATCTGATATACCTTACATTTAATCATCAAAAAAATATTCCTCTGATTTAATCTCATTCTGCCGATTGAGTTTTCCTTCATCTTTGCCAAGCAGAACCTGTTCAGTCTTGCTGTTTTCTGACTTTTTGTTCATCTCTGTAGCTTTGAGGTCATAAAACGAAACACACTTCACAGCAAAAACAACTCTGAAGATACCGAGTGAGTCAGTCACGCCGAGCAACTCAACCGAAGCATCAAAATGCCTCAGAAGTTAGTAATAAGGTTCATTTTATGCCTTTGTGAACTCTGAGACAATCTCATTTGCATGAAAGGTTTAGAAAATGACTGTCCCATAGTCTTTCTCCACCTTCTGCACCTCATGCATTTGAAGAACTTAAAAAAAAACTTTATTTGCATCATATCTTACAGGAGTGAATGGTGAGGTTTGCAGCTGCTTCTCTCTTTGTTTCGAACCTTCAGCTGTTGCTGTACATCTGCCACATTTGTGAACACAAACCCATCTCAGGTCCGTCTGCACACAGAGAGTTAGAATCATCACAGATCACATTACATAAGATACATCTCTGATTATTTAACACATATGTAGTTTGATTTGATTTAACTACAACTTAATATATATCTAAATACGTACAAGCGTTACTTTTGACAGAACACACTTGTGCTTTTGAATGGCTGTCAATGAAGAAAGATGCTCTTTGTGCTCAGATGGGGTAACATGGCATCTGCCAGCTGTAAAGCATCATCTTACAGAGGTATAATCGGTTTGGAATGACTCGAAACATACAGATGCCATTTAATGACTGACTGTAGTAAAGGTTTGGGTTTGGGTCTCAACCTAAATCTTCAGTATCTGGAATCATATCCAAAAGACAAGTGTAGATGTCAGTTCACTAGTGAGGAGACATTCATAGGGAGAGTCACATGTCAGATGAGATGCATGTGTGTCTTCGGTGCCTTCACTAGAACTGGAACAGAATGTTACTGACTGGCTCTGTGTCCTGAGACAGGCAGATACGGACAGACAGACACAGAGAAGGGCAGACAGAGTGAGTGGCTGAACCCGAGGAAACAGATAATCAGGTTACTGTGGATGCTCAGAGTCACATATAACCTCCACCATCTCCAAAAACTCTGATTTCCTGACAAACACACACACAATAAACAACAACAAAAAAGATGCATTGTCACTTTAATTTCAAAAGTTTTACTCAACTTGTAAGTATAGAGATTTAAATAACTGTTTGCTCACATTCATAATACATGAAAATTGCCAAATAAGATCTTAGCTGTTTAATAGATCCACAGCACAGCAAATTTCTGATGTATTCCTTATTTAACACACCTGATTCAGATCATCAGACCGGTTAAATATGAGCAAACTTCCATAATTTTGTGGCATATATAAACATGATTTCTAGGCAGAATCATTTATTTGTTCACTTAAATAAATTTTAAGTTTTAAAATAATTTTTAGTTTTGATTGATTCATTTAAAACCAGCATCACATTATGACCTATACTACCCCCCTCCAAAAAACACAACAAAAGAGTAAAATCGATATGACATACAAATTAACATAAACTGTATACAGTCACAAAATTTTATATTGTTACTTTATGTTTAAAGTAAACCTAAAAGATGACCTTTAAGTCAAGTCAAGTCACTTTTATTTATATACCGCTTTTAACAATACAGAAAAAAAAATATTTTGTAGCTTTGTTATCTTAAGCTTATTTATTTAAAAAAATAATCTTTATACTTCAAATTTTCATGTTCAATTGACTGTTAATTGTCGTTTTCCATTAAAAAAAATAATTAGGCCTAAGTTATATGTATTTATATATGCATTCATAGCAAATAATATATAGCATATACTGTAAACATGATTTTAACGTTTTAAAGTTTCTTGCACTTAGTTGCACTATTTTTTTTTTTTTTTTACTTTATTAGGCTAGTATAGGACAGTGTAGAAGTGACAGGAAGTGAAGTGGGAGAGCGACAGAGGGGCGGCATCTGGATTCGAACTCGGGACTCTTGCTGCAACAGTGCATAGGCTATGTTGGCGACTGGTGTCGTGGTTTTGATGTTTTTTACTTGCAATTTCTTTGTAATTATATGTGGAATTTACTAAGTGATTTTTTTTTTCCCCAAAGAAAATCCTATACTATTGTGTCGACGTATACGTGAACGTCCTGAATTGTCTAAATGCCACAACAATCTCAATAGTTATAAAAAACGACCCACTTTGACCTACTTGCATGTTCTTGACAGATCTGGTGAGATTCGCTCGTGCAGTGAGTGAACACAGTTAGCAGCTCCACATATTCACACTAAAGAACACCCACACCGCGCTCGCTCTCTCTCTCTCTCTCTCTCTCTCTCTCTCTCTCTCTCTCTCTCTCTCTCTCGCACGCGCTGTAAGAGGCGGCGCATCGCGCGCTCGCTCGTCTGTGCTGTGAGTTTGAGTTCCGATCCTCTTCTTCCTCATACAGAGAGCTGAACCTGCAGAGACTTTCGAGCACTCATTGCAGATGCGTTAACAGTTCGCGGCTTCTCTTAGCCGAGACTCACAACGGAAATATCTGTCAGACAAGCGGCGACGCGCGCATCATTCCAGCGGACCGAACCGAACCGAAGCAGATCCGGAACCGGATCGGGCAACAGGAGGATCTCAAACACAGTCCAACTGGATGTTGCATCGCGCTTTCCATGGTGCTGAAATGATCTGATCTGATCTTAGTCGGAATCATCATCATCTGCACAGGTCGGCCCCGATAGTTTTATTGTTCTTCCGCACGAATGCATTCATTGCACTTGTACTGTATGGGAAGGTGTTGCCTTGATTTTGGAAACCTGAGAGAGTTGCTTCTTGAACGATGGTATCCACATAACATACTTGTTTGCGCCGTAGATTGTGTGTTAATTTATGATGCCTAATGTTGTCTAATTTGGCACTTTACCACATTATGGTGTGGTAATGAGGGGAAACTTTTCCTAAGGGTCACGAGGGGTGCTGACAGTCCGCGGAACGATTATTTGGTTGAATTTACAAATGAGCTTTAATTGACTGAAGTATGGATATTTCTGAAGTTCTCGTCTGCGTGTTTTTTTTAAATGCATGAAATGTGCATCAGAACAGCAGGTGCGGCTTTAACTGGATTCTGTTTGTGCACAAATAATGTCACTTCTTCCATGATGAACACCCGCTGAGATAAAGCGGTTACGCATGTTTAAATGATTTTATTATTGGAAGAAGCAGCTACTGAAGGCTTGCAGTGTAGGTCACCACTTTAGACGAGTTGCCAAGTAATTCATTTGAGTTTTGTGCCATGATTGGGGTTCAAATGTACTCTTAAAATTTCACATTATTTCTGCAGAATTGAGCTGTTTTTAACTTTTAATACTGTGCAATACAGTTCAGATGGATTGACATGCTGCATATAAATTGAGTGCATGTCGTTCCAATGACTTTCTTTCTTGAATGAAAGGAGATATTTTTAAGTTGGTAACCAGATGGTTTTGGATACCATTGACTACAATACCAAAAAAATACTTTGCAAGTCAATGGGTCCATAAAGAGTTTTTCTTCAAAATATCTGAAGTGCAGTGTTTAGGTATAGTCTACAAGAAAATCTCAGACTAAAAAAAATCCTCACATTTTGAGGTCAGATCTTGACAACACTTGGAAGCTTTTGATTTATAAAACTCATCCCAGTTTCTGGTTTCTCCATGACACATGCCCTTCATTCTTTGTCATCTTTCTCCTCATTTCTGAACGCATCACATTAATTCAAGGATACTTTGATTTACATTGCAAAGCCGAGCTTGCCCTGTATAAAAGTGACAGTCGTGACATCAGCGTGGGAAACTTGACAAATGATGCTGTCAGGCTTTGTCGGTGGTCAGTCAGGTCGCTATCTGTCCTTTTCTGACGAGGCTGTAATTTATATTCAGACTTTGAAAGTGCTACTGTCAGGACTATATATCATGTATCCAGAATGGAAGAAAAATCAGCAAAACCTGCAGCGTCTGTCATTGAACTGGAAAGAGCGAGTGCATGTGTAAAATACATTGCTCAGAGGTTTCACTTTATTGCCTCCAGAGACTTAATGAAGTTCAGACTTTTGTGTCAGTTTTTACTAAAACATATTTGGAGATGTAAAAATAGCACCAGATGTAGCTGTAGATTTCCTGGGAAACCACATACTTGCTCAAAAGAGTCAAATGTAAATTTATTTTTGATTGATGACTTTAGTATCTTGGTAGATTTCACATTGCTGGGATCTCTATGGAAGCTTGTTTCCAACACAGGATTAAAAATGTCTGAATTGTGAGATGTATTCAGAACTGTGAGGGGAGTAAAAGTCAGAATTACAAGATATAAGGTCAACATTGTGAGATATAAAGTCAGGTTTTCGAGATATAAATTCAGAATGGAATTTTGAGATATAAAGTCAGAATTGCAAGATGTAAAAGCAGATATACAGTATGGTCAAAATTGTGAAAAATAAAGTCAGAATTGTGAAATAACCCAGAATTCTGAGATATAAAGAATTTCAAGATTTAAACTCAGAATTGTGAGGACAAAAGTCAAATATAAAATATAACATTCTAAATTTCGAGATATAAATAAGGAATTACAAGAACTGAAAGATAAAAGTTTTAAAATTGTGAGGAAAAAGTCAGAATTACAGGATATAATGAGAAAGTGTGAGAAGTGAAAAAGTAGGAATTGCGAGATGTAAATTCACAATTCTGGAAAATATTGCAGAATTGCAAGATAAACATTCTGAGGAAAGAGAGATGTGGAATAAAAAGTCACAATTCGATTTTGAAATCCCGTGACAGAAAGTGGCTTCCGCAGATCTCTCTGGTTGTTTGTTAGCGGCGGTGGCTCTGCTCTAGGCTGGAGCTGCTGTACCGCGGGGTCTGACGCACACGGGCTGCGCTGTCAGGATGCGTGTTACTGCGGAGAGTCTCAGTGCTGGCGTGATACCAGCAGGCAGGAACATACAGTCACACTCCAGATGGCTCCGCCGTCCGCCGCGTTCCCACAGACCTGAGGAGAGATCCGCTCCAGACTCCGCGGGAGAGCCGAGCTGAATGCACAGAGTTTGAGAGGAACCACGTGACAGAGGATGACAACATGCATGTCAACATGCACAAGTTTATATCTGTGTGTGCGATGGGAATCTTAAAGGTACAGTGCACTCAAATGTGAAAATTCTATCATTTACAAATCTGTATTTTTGTCTTGCTTTCCAGATCCAATTTATAAACATACTGAAATCAGCATGCATAAATGACTTAAGATATTAAGTCTTGCTTTCTGAAGAATGTTCAAAGATGAAAACTCAAATATTTCGATTTTCCTTTTGAATGAGGTGTATGTTTTGATTCCACTGAGACTGACTGGAAAATGTAATTTTAAAATACTTTTCAGAAAGCAAGACTTAATATCTTAAGTAATTTTGTTTATCGGTATGTTTAGATCTTTTTTAACATGAAGTTAACTGTAAAGTTCATTAATTATAAAGTGATTTAACATGAGGTCAATAAATGAGCAGATTTGTCATTTTTGGGTGCACTGTTTGTTTAAATATTGCACATTTGCATGGGTTCCAGTTACTTCGACATAGATTAAACGAGGCAGCTATGCAATTTGTTAAGTGTTGTTGTTGTTTACTGTACATTAGCATTGATTGTTCACATGTGCATATATGGTGTGTTTCTACATGGGATAATCTGGATTCCTTTAGTTGAATATGGGAGCAATCAGTCATGTATTCATGTATTGATTTTCAATAGGAATTTATATTCACTTCCCTCAGTGTGGCGAATTGCCCTAAATTTGAGTTTAATCAAGATGAAAGACTTTCCTCCATTTGAATGCAACTTTAATCTGGTTTGATAGTCAAATTCTGTCAAATTTGCACTGACTAGACTGAGCAGAATGAGAATGGCAGAGAGGGAGCGAGAGTATCTTCAGATGTGATTCTGGAAGAAGGCCTGGGCTTTCAGCTCAAAAGCTTCTTATTTCTATCTGGGTCCTTTTCAGCTCAACAAAAAGCTATTAAACATTTAGATAAAGAGATTGGACCTGCCTCCTCAGTTCACTATAGGGATATGAAATCATATTGCGCTTTCATGGCGTGTTTGTGCTGCGGTATCGCCTCAGATTCTGCATGCAGTGGCATTTCACACCTCGTTTATTTTTAGTGTTAACAAATAACAATATATTTTATGGAATCTGCTTCTGGTATGAATACCAGCCTAGACTGCTGTTCAGAAAGTCTCTGTTTGCAGTCAAATGACTCTCAGGAATCCCTCAATGCAATAATTCATGAGTAGTTTTGCATTATAAAGATTGTATAAAGTACAAATCGTTAGCTTGATGCAAACAAGATTAATAATAATTATAGATTTCTGTGTTTGGATGTACAAGGAATTAGTCTAACTTTGGACTGTTTTGCTGCATTTTTATCCAAATTTCACAGAATTATAGAATTAAACCTATGCATTTTACCATTTAGTATAGCACTTTATAGCACTTCTTTTAACAATAAAGACTTGAGCCCAGTCCAATTATAAAACAGAATAATTTTATCTAAAAGCATCTCAATATTGTCTCTATTCAGATCGAATCAAATTTGATTCACTTGAGTTCAATAACTGTAAAGTTCATTATTTATATAATGATTCAGTTAAACAGCTCTGTTAGTCAGCTCATGTTAAGTTAACTGTGAAGTTCATTAATTATATAGCTAAACATTTTTCACTGTCATTATTCAGCTCAGTTCAGTTCAGAGTTGATTCAGTTCAGTTCAATAAAGTTAATTAATTCAAGTGATTCAGCTATGAATATCACTGCATATGGAAATGATCAAGTCAAATCAGTTCAAAGTCAGGGTTTAGTTCAATAACTGTAAAGTTCATTAATTATGAAGCGATTCAGCTATAAGCATCTTTACCAAAGACAGCAGTGTCAATTCAGTTCATGTTCATTCAGTCAATTCAGTTAAATGTTGTTTCAATAACAACGTCGAAATCAATCATGAAACTAATTTAATCTATAAAGTAGCACTACAGAATACAGATGCACCATTATTCAGCTCAATTCAGTTCAGAGTCAAGTTCATTAATTATGAAATGATTCAGCTTTAAGCATCTCTGCCAAAGACAATAGTGTCAGTTCAGCTCTATTCGGTTGCTTCAATAACAGTGTTGCAAACTCTATCAATTATGAAGCTGCTTCAAGTTATCTATGAAGTAGCACTACAAGTTTCACCTCTGATTGATTCAATGCAGTCAAACCGATAATACCCCTGAGCAATTGTTAGCGCTTTTATTAGTTGTAGAGACGGGTGATGTTCTCTGAGGGTGCAGTGGTGGTTTGGTGTGAGGTCCAGGTGCGCCCCTGCCAGCGGGATGTGCGTGTGACACATACGAGGCTTCTGCCGTGAAAAGAGCCACTGGAGAGCAGCAGCACAGCGCAGCATGACAAACACACTTCAAAGAAACATCCTCCCTCCCGTCACACAGAAAGAGAGGAGCAAGATGAGTGGAGAAGCAGCAGAGCAGCACGGGGTTTGTTCTAATCCAGCACAGCTGTTGTGTTTGTGTACAATCTCCACTCTGATCACAATGAATTATTTCTCTGCCGGCTATAAATATACTCTGCCTTAAACGAGTCCACGTTTCGGGCCTGGAATCTCTGCGAGGCTCTTCATGATCTCATCGCGAGTCAGATAACCCTCCCACTCACATCAACGTAACTGAATCAACAGATATAACGGCCTTTCAGAGTCTATAGAGCCGAGCATTAGAGCTTTTACAGCAGCACCGCATCTGTGCTGTAGTGGAAAGAAAATGTGCTAAAATTGCATTTTGTGCAACCAGCGGAAAAAGTGGTTTACTAGAGTGTAGAACAAAACCGAATTGTTCATTATTCTCTTTGAAATTGTGGTTGCTCAAATCAAATATCCCAACATCATCTAGAGAAAGATTTTTCAATTCATTGTATTTATAATTTTGTTTAATTTTTTATGTAATTAAAAATGTTATATTTACATTTATTTTAGATTTAAAATATGATTTATTTATTAAGTAATACGTTTGTTTATTTTATAATTTTTCTATTGTGCATGCAGTGTAATAATAATTACATATTTAAGATGTTGAAATTTTTATATAGGTGTTCATGCAGCAGTTTTTTGTATTTTGATTACATTTTTATTGAAGTACTGCTCTGTTAGGAATTTTGGAGGCAGCAATCCAATAATAATAATGAAAATAATAAAATATTTATTTATTTACACACAACTTTTTTCTGCTCCTCGTATCTGATTGGCTTAGAGGAGTGCAATATGTAATAAAAGAGCTCCAAACACTGTCATAATCAAGAATATTACATTTTATTATAACAACACCTTGTAAGATGTAGAAATCACCCTTAAGGGAACACTCCACCTTTTTTGAAAATAGGCTAATTTTCCAACTCCCCACGAGTTAAAAAGTTTTTTAATCCATTCGGCTGATCTCTGGGTCTGGCGGTAGCACTTTTAGTATGAGGTTATTTTTGTGTCTTTTTTATTCAAACAAAAATGCTGTGTTTGAGAGTAAAACTAATTATTTTGTAATTAAAAAATAAAAGTTTGCAAAAAAGTCTTCTTAAATCTCAAAAATAAAGAAATTGATAACAAAAGTATTTGCAGTGCATGTACTTTTCTTTACAATCTTCATTTTTCTTTGCGCACTTCAAACTTTTCATCGCGAAAACACAAGTCTTGCTCTCCTTTCTGCTTTCTTTTTTTTGCGAGTCTTAAATTTTTGTTTGCCACTTAAAAAGTTTTGCTTGCGCATAAGCTGCATTTCAGTGGGCGGTCTCTACCTATCAGGATTAAAAGGCCTTTTTCTATTGGTCACTCTCAATTGAAGTGACCACGCCCACTACGTTTTGCCAGCGCCAGTCTGACTGAGGAGCGAGCGAGGTTCAGCCATGGTGAACAACGGCGTAGTTCGGCGATGCTGTTGAATAGAGGGGCATGAGATGACTCTGATGACGATTGTAATCAAGGTAAAGTCCATTATGACATGCAAGACTCGTACAGTAGCGGTATTAACATTAAGTGACATGGCATCTGACGCACAGAAGCCACTGGCGCATGCCACTGCTCAGTGAGAATGACACTTACGGTTTTCTGTGACATATTCATCGGTATCGCCGAACTACAGACGGGCTTAGCTAACGTTACATATTTAAATATGTGAGCATTAGAAGAGAGACTACATAAATTCACTTGCCACTGAGTTTAAGACGTTAACTTGGTTATCTTACCCAGTAAACGACCTGTTGCTGCTGTTGTTTGCCATGGCTGAACCTCGCTCGCTCCTCAGACTGGCGAAACGTAGTGGGCGTGGTCACTTCAATCAAGAGTGACCAATAGTAAAAGGCCTTTTAATCCTGGTAGGTAGAGACCGCCCACTGAGATGCAGCTTATGCGCAAGCAAAACTTTTTAACTCGCTAACAAAAATTTAAGACTCGCAAAAAAAGAAAGCAGAAAGGAGAGCAAAACTTGTGGTTTCGCGATGAAAAGTGTTTGAAGTGCGCAAAGAAAAATAAAGATTGTAAAGAAAAGTACATGCACTGCAAATACTTTTGCTATCAATTTCTTTAGTTTTGAGATTTAAGGAGACTTTTTTTGCAAACTTTTATGTTTTTATTACAAAATAATTAGTTTTACTCTCAAACACAATATTTTTGTTTGAATAATAAAGACACAAAAATAACTCCATAGTGTGCTTGTGTGTTTGTGCATTAGTGATATTGTGTGTCTTTTGTAATCCCTTATAAATCATATCCTTTACATCGCTGCCCTTCCAGCAGCTGTGTTTCTCACAATCCTGTCCATCTGTGCCCTAATGCTCGGTGCAGAGTGGGCAAATAATGGCTAAACTAGCCGTTTCATTTCTCAAACTGAGAGAAAGACCATCCAAAACCATAGGAAGTCCTCTGGAGGGGAGATACGGAAGAGAAGAATAAGTGAAAGAGTGCTTCTAATGGGTCCTGGTGTACCACTAACAACCCTCATCCTGACCCTAAAACCTAAAGAGATTAGCTGGCATAGCTGCCATAAACCAGAATGATTGGATCACTTTGCATCTGCATATAATGTTGTTTTGCCCTGGCTAATGCCTGTC
Source organism: Enteromius viviparus (assembly GCA_032353835.1). Taxonomy (NCBI): domain Eukaryota; kingdom Metazoa; phylum Chordata; class Actinopteri; order Cypriniformes; family Cyprinidae; genus Enteromius; species Enteromius viviparus. The sequence continues at coordinate 1,235,254 of JAUCNO010000318.1, read as the reverse complement.
CATTAGGCTAACAGAAGCCGTTACACTGCTGGAAATAGATCTCTCATTCATATGGCTACAGATCCTCAGTAGTCAGGTTAGTGTGCTCTGTATTAATCTGTGATTCTGATGAAAGAGCCCGTTGCGCAGAAGATTGCATATAAACACTGCAACAGATGACGTCAGGCAAAAAGTGAATGATCCATGAACCTGGAGAAGTGAAAATGACACAAGATTATTATAGTTTGAACTAATACTACACACACACACACACACACAAATAATTGATCTGTCTTTTATTTACTTAAAAATACAATAGAAAACCTTTAAACTTATTTTATTTCAGATAGTTGCTATAATTTCTCATTTAGTTTAACTTAAAACTGACAAAAACATGCAATAAAATTGAATTTAGAATGAAAATAGACAATTACAAAATGAAAATTTAAAGTTTAGTAATAAAAAGCTTTTTACAGTGATATTTTTGTATAATCAAGATACTGTACTGTGATAAAATAATATATTGTATAGTATCTCAACATAACTAGTTTGTCTGACCCCATGTTATTTTAAAGTTTTTGTCAGCGAGGCTGCCCATTGTTGTCCCTGTGCTATCACACCAGCAAACTGACCATCGTTTTCATCTTGTGTGTTTCTCAGCAGAAAAATAGCTGTACCGCTATTGAATTCGTCTGTTTGCATTTCCAGACAGTATGATCGTGATGATTAAGACACTACACAAGTGTGTTCATTATCAAGATAATACATTAAAATAACACGGTCAGACAAACTACCGTAGTCTGCAATATAAAGCAGCAAAACAAGCTGTTTTGCACGGCTAAAAATAGCTGGATATGTTTTTAGTGTTTACTGCATTTTGTTATTCGTCTTGTTATTTTCCTAAAACATTGCTTAGTGTTTTTATTGTATATAAATGTACTTTTAAACCGCTTTACTTGGATATTTTTTACATTGTATTGTAAGCTCACTATAGCCTACTTTTTGAATAAGTAGCGTAGTTAAACTGCTTTAAACTGTGAGAAGCTTATAGCTTGGCAAGCTACTAGTTCCAAGTAGTGCCCTAAAATCTGGAGCTGTGTGTATTTCACCAAAGGGAGTGGCTCATGTTTGTTTGCTGTAATCCTGTTATCCATGGATTTCTGTTGAACTGTAATATAAAGGTTAGCTTCTGTGCGATCAAGAGAGACAGTTGGTCTAGAGTGCATTGTGGGAGTCCTCCCTAGACCAAATGAACCATCATGAACTGAGAGGTTTTGAGGTCACTGTATAGCAATTGTTCTGTTTTTCGCCTTTATGGCCAAAGCTGCTTTTATACACACTCCCCAATGCTCATGTGCTCTACTGTATCTAAAGATGTTATTATGTGTACTTATGGATTGTATTTGTTATGTGAAGCTTCAGGATGTTTGGTCATTTATCATTTTAGTGTTTATCTTTATAATGTAAGGGTAATTTACCCCTGAGGAATATACAAACATAAGCAATAAAATTGAAGGGAAGTCATATTCCCTCTTCCTTTGCTGATGAAGCGAAACGATAAGCTAAAAATCACAGGACAAGATAAATAAAGACTGTTTGGAAACTGCTGACAGAGAAAGAAAGCAGCATCGGGAGGAGAAATCTAAAGAGATTTCCACACGCATACAAATTGCTGTCCAACAGCTAAATTCAGTTTTTACCCTGATTACTCATGTCGTATTTTGCTTGTAACTTTAGAACTGTGACTCTTTTCTAAAACCCTGCATAAGCAGCTGCTCCAAAAGGAGAAGCAAAATGATGCTATCCCAGAATGCATTGCTGAGCAAGCTGAGTGAAAAATCATTGACGGCGGTGACCGTGGAAAATCTCATTCTGGGAGAGAGATGGTGGAAATGGTCATAAACAATTAATTAAAATGTTTTTGGTGCATGAAAAATGGACTTGAACATTATAAGTTGGCTCTGGGTAAAGCAAATGCAAAATATGGGATCCTTCTCAGCAGGAGGACTCTTTGTCTGCTTCTTGTCTGCTTTTTCAGATACTTAATTTGAGATCCAGCTATTTTCATTTGTACTCTCTGCTTGAAACATTTTCCCGCATGTGGTTTTCTTTCCTTTACACACTCCCGGTTTCCCAGTGTCCTCCTCTGCTGTTGCATCTCAGTGTGTTGAGAACAGAAATAGCTGCCCTTGAGTCAAACATGTCCTGTTGCTTTCTGTTAAGGTGACTTAGGGTTGTGAGCAATGACAAGCATCCATTATTGAATTTCTCCGGCCGCGTGGTTCAATTGTTTCAGGTTGTGGATATAAGGTGTTGACAGAACTGAATTCGTCAGATGTTCACATAGTTTAGTGACTGCTGATCTAAAACTAGCAACCGCGAACACTCATCACCATCAGCTTATAAATACAAGCCATTCTTATAGTCACAATCATACAACAGATCTATTGCTCTTGTTTGTTCCTTCCGTATTGTGTAAGTCATTGTGCTTAAAGGTGTCTACTAAATGGATTCATGCAAACGTTATCTAAATGTATATCTGAGTTTATCTGATTTTTGAAATTGTAGGATGGGGACAGGGTTTGGTGCATCAGTCGTTGACTGGATGTTGGATGTGGCTGTCACTCTAAGTTGCAGCAGGTGCAGTTTAAGATGAATGGAGAAGCCCTATATGTCCCCAGAGAGAAGTCTGTCGATTAACTGAAAAATCCAGTTATGAAACTTTGATTCAACTTTTTAGGAGATCAAAACATAAGAAAAAAAGGAACTATCAAATTTAATTTTTAATGTCCAATTCTCTAAATTAACAAACCATTAAAACTATGACTTTTACCGCAGTAAACTTCTAATTTGCTGCTTATTAGTAGTTAGTAAGGTTAACTGTAACTGTATAAATAAGTACAGTGTGTTGTATTGAAAAACAGGTGTAAAGGTGAGTTAAGGTGTAAGGGTGGATCAACAGTGGTAATATAAAAGTAATTATAAATATAAATGGGGGAGCAAATAACCAGCAATCTCTCCACCTTCAATACCACGACTGAGGTGAGACCCTTGAGGAAGCCACCGTTCCCTCAACCCCAGTGTTGTTCACTTCTCACTACTGTGTGTGTGCACTTGGATGGGTTAAATGCAGAGCAATTCTCAAATGGCGTCACACCAACAGGGGCCACTCCCACAATAGTTGATTGACAGCAGCGTGTCACAGACTGAACTGGTGTCTTACCTCAGACCCGTCCTGAGTGAGCTGTCATCAGGCAGAGACAAGCAAAACTCCTAAGAGATTGAGGTGTTTTGTTGTTGAATGTATTAATGAACAGAGCAGTAGTGATTTACTCTTGACATCTGAGTGACTGAAGACGCAGAGGATTAACGTTATGTTTGGTTCTTATGGGAAACGCACCCTTGATCAACCGAAATGCGTTTATGTTCACGCGAATCATTCATGATCCAGCCTCCCCTACAGAAGCAGTGAGTATAATGTCTTTTAATGAATCTTTGCAAATCGCCTTTCCTAATAATGCGCTAATTAGCAAGTTTTACTATGAATACGGCTAAAAACAGATCCTCTGGCTATGAAAAGAGGGGCGGAGTCAGCGGAGCTCGTGAAGATTTAAAGGGGAAGTACACAGAACAGAGTGATTTCTAAAGAGCTGTTTTTGACAGGGGAAAATTAGCGTTTTTTTATTTGAGAAATTTTAAGACCCTAAAAAAATTAAGACCCTAAGGAATCAAATTAGCTTTTGGAAGAATGCGTTTGTATGACCCCTTTAAAGACAATTTAGTGTGTTTACACCCCGGTTGAAAAAGAAGGTTTTTTTAAATAAATGATAACAAACATAATATACTGAAGTGTAGATATAATGTATAACTTGATGTTTTCAGAGAATCAATTGGATTTGGTATATATTTTTATTAAAATACAATAACCTGAGGTAAACTACTGAAGTAGGACTTGAGTACATGCACATACTGATTTTGCCAAGTACTATGTGTCCCTCGGTCAACATATTTTCTTGATATTTTAAGCAAAAATAGTCTGGACCATATCTCTACACCTAATCCTACCCTTACCCATAAGTAATGCCAAAAATCAGAGGAAAAGAAAACTGACACTGATGTACAAGCACCAAACACTGATTGTAAGCCTAAACTTCACAAAAACTGCAAACTGTTTCTTCAAATCTTATTGGTTAATCACAATGTCAATGATCTTTAAATTGTTGACTCCGGGACATGTGCACTTTGTCAAATCAGGTTAGCATGAGTGCACAATTATGTCATTTCATAATTACTTGTACTGTCTGTTCACATTTGGTTGTGAACTGCTGAATATAGTGACAAATAATTATGGTTAACTAAAATGCAATTTTACACCATTTCTGTTGAAACTGGTATGCCATGTATTTAAATATATATTTTAATGGCAGATGTTTGATCATGAAGTTGGAGTTTTTTACATTTAAGCTATACACTGCTTAAAAAATAAAGGGAACACTAAAATAATACATCCTAGATCTGAATTAATGAAATAAAAATACTTCGTTCTTTACATAGTTGAATGTGCTGACACCAAAATCACAAAAATTATCAATGGAAATCAAATGTATTAACCCATGGAGGTCTGGATTTGGAGTCACACTCAAAATTAAAGTGGAAAAACACACTACAGGCTGATGCAACTCTGATGTAATGTCCTTAAAACAAGTCAAAATGAGGTTCAGTAGTGTGTGTGACCTCCACGTGCCTGTATGACCTCCCTACAACACCTGGGCATGCTCCTGATGAGGTGGAGGA
>JAUCNO010000318.1:1189171-1201590 GCA_032353835.1 Enteromius viviparus | reverse complement strand
AAATTAAATTAAATTAAATTAAATTAAATTAAATTAAATTAAATTAAATTAAATTAAATTAAATTAAATTAAAATTTCATTTCATTTCATTTCATTTAACAACTTATTTTTTGAAACGTTATTTCAATTTATTTAATTAATTCACTTCACATTCATTAATGCTAGTTTAAATAAATAAATTAATAAATAATAATACTAATAAAATAAATCTCTAATAGTGATATGTGATATGTACTTGTTGGTACATATTTCATTTATCGCTAAAAAGTGCACCAGGGTACGTTCATGGCACGAGACCAAATAGAATAAAAATCCCATTCAGAATTCTCATTTTCAGATTAGCTTTTTTCTTTAACAGTCTGCTGTTTTCTCTCCTCGCTGGTAAGGAGCGGTAGAAATTGTCACGCTGATCTTTGAGAAGTTGTAAAGTCTTGACGCAGCATGAATCTGAAGACTGTCGGTGAGGCAGCTTCTTCAGTGACACGGAGGTGGTTCAGCTCTCTAAAGGTCAAAGGTCTCTGTAATCTGGCTAAAGCTGTGAGACAAAGCTAGAAGAGCGGTGCCTGTCTCGCTCTGTCTGTGTGAGTCTGCTCCTGATCTCCTGTGGGAGAACACAAAGATGGACCACGCAGGGCGATAAGAAACTGTCAGCTGCTAAAAGGCGTTTTGCTGAAAACTGATCCACGGGAAGGGCTGAACGATGCTTATCTTCTGAATGACAGGCCGAGAGAAAGAAAAAGCAAGTGAGCGCATCACACTGACAGCATTTTGAAGGCATTGTGGCTGCGCTTTCATTTGTTACAAAGATAGACGGCATAATTATGTTACTGTCACTGCTATAAAATACTATTTTGACTAATTTAAATATATTGCAAATTAAAACTAATTTCTTTGAGACAAGTGTATTTTTAGATATTACAATTTTAAATATTTTGAGATTTTTTTGTTTTTCCAAATTGCGCATATAAACTCAGAATTCTGACTTTTTCTTCACAATTCTGTTTATATTTTTTAACTCTGACTTTTTTCTCTGAATTCAATTTTGTTTTGTTGTTATTATGATTCCTTCCACCTCACATTTCAGACATTTTCCTTGCAATTGCAGATTTTGCATCAAAAGTTGTAAATTCATGTTTTGCAATTCTTAGTTTTTTCCCCACCGAATTATAAGAAAGAGAGTCAAAATTGTAAACTATCGTCTCAGATTTGCAAGAAAAACGTTGCAATTGTGAGATAAAAAAATCACAGTGGCAGAAATAAACTTTCGTAAATCTAGCATACTTATTCTGCCTCAATTTAAAGGCAGCATCAAATATAGCATTAATAGAAAACACAATTCCAATGCATTGCAATGGAAAAAATAACTGTATATTCCAAATATAAACTTGATTCTATTTCATTCAGTACTTCAAACTGTAAGAAAATATCTCCCCAAACGTGAATGTCCTAAATTTTTATGCTTCTTAAAATATAAAGTTATTATCATAACAACATCCTAACATCAATCTCCATCAGCATCAATTGCATGTGTCGCACTGAGCCGCTGCCTTTGAAGACCTTTCCAGATCAGTCACTTATGAGGTTCCACCTCAGTAGGCAGCGCAGTGTGATTTGGAACGGAGCTGGTGTGTGTATGTGTGTGTGTGTGTGTGTGTGAGAGACACAGAGAGAGAGAAACAGCTGGCACATAAGCCGCTGCAGACAGCCAAAACCACCGAGAGTCGAAAGAAAAGTTCATCGTCATCTCTATTACACCTCATGCAAACACATAAGAGAGAAAGATAGAGAGATGGTGCAACGACAGACGACAAGAGAACAGAGCAGATAGGAAATACAACGATAAACACAGATAAAAAGAGACATGGGATTTTATCTCAGGAGGAGGGAGCAAAGACGAATGGAGTGAGGAAAGATGATCAAATGAGTGCTAACCTATAATAGAGGTTTTTGTTAAAGTAGGTTTTCGTTTCAGGTCGGGTTACAACCTCACATCATTTGCTCCATACAGAGTCTACTGGGAATGCCCTGCTTACAAGACCAGACCAATAAATCCTTATTTACATTATGTGTGCACTGTTAGTTATCGTTTTTATTTGTAAAATAGCCCAATCACACATCAACTCGTGCATATTGTATGATTATGTATGATTAACCTACACGCAATCTCACAACCAATTTGTACTGATTTTACGAGTTCGCAAATTGGTAAAACACCAGAGACAGGTAGGTTTAAGAGCGGGGTTAGGTGTAGGTCATTCGTACAAATTCATACAAATTGGCAACTCGTAAAATATGTCCGATTTAGCACAATTTGTATGAATTTGTATGAATTGGCCACCAAATAAAACATGTACAAATTGCCTTGAGATTGGGCTCAGTCTACTTTTCATTGGGGTGTTAGACAAATCACACAAAATTATACAAGATCCTACAAATTTGTACGAATTAGCACATATTAGCAACCTCGTAAAATACATACAAATGGGTCGTGAGACAGTGTTGGCCGAGTTTGCGAGTTGACATCAAACGTTAGGATTGCAAGGTTATATCATCTTAGTTATTTTTTTTTATTATTAGAAGGACAGAAAAAATTGTGAGCTATAAACTCAGACCCCCCCTCCCCCAAATCATTCCTGATTGTGTTAGTTAATATATAGGTATATCGTACAATTGTATTTATGTTTAACACAAGTTGTTATACTGTAGAGTTTGTATATACACTGTAAAAAATACTTTCTTTTTAACTCTTTAATTCTGAATTCCAGAACATTTTCAGTAAAAAAAAACTATTGTCTTGTTTTCATAAAAAATAGTCAAAATTAAGTGACTTTTTGCTTAAAGCATGGTTACATGTAAATAATCTGGTATAAAACTCAAACAGAAAACAAGATTATTTTGCTTGTTTATGCAATAGTAAATATAATTAATGTAATAGAATAGCAATAGAAAGCTCCACATGGAGCACTTATTTTATACGTAAAGATGTAAGCCAATCATAGGAGTGGGCGTTTCCATTGAGGTCTCATAGCAGACACACCCCTTCCAGCAGAGCGTTCAAATCAGGACGGAAAATGTGCTTTTAAAGCAGTTCATGACCACTTTAATTATTTGAATGAACCTATAAGCGATATGTTTTCAGAAAGCGCATGAGAGCATCTTAGGTTGTCTTCAATAGGGTGAGAATCCAATTTTCTGCTCTTTGCAACAAAAAAAAGCCATTAAAGGTCTCAGCGCTGCTGGCAGAGAGAATGAATTAGTCACAAAGATGACGTTCAGGGCTGGCGAATGCATTCCTGTGGTTTCTCCCAACAGACCGGAGGATGTCGATCCATAACCAGCGGTAATATGCTATGAAATTCATACACATGCAGGGTTTAGTGCTGCTAGTTTGTGTACTCTCTACGGCCGTAACTTAATCTACTTAATCTTTAGTCTACTTGAAGACTCAAGCGAGAAAACTGTAGGACACCAGAGCTGCTCGATGGAAAATAAACAGCAGAAAAGCTTAATCCTTTTTGTTACAGGAGCAACTCATATGCTTGTGTAACAGTATTTCATTGTTTGTTGCGTCCTCTACAGGACAGGTGCTGTATTAAAGCCACAGGTGTTTACGTACGACTTTATTCTGCTTTTTAGTTGGCATAGATTTTGCTTTCATTCAACCTTTAATTTTCAACCTTTCAAATTTTCAAACTTCTTTAGCATTTATGTGTACTTTTATCTTTTTTTAAGGTTACAGTAGATAGGTTAGCAGTAGATAAATCATAAAGGTCTGCGCCATATGACCAATCACAGCAGTGAGGGCTCACAGAGAGGCGGGGCTTAGACAGACTGAGTCTTCGAACTGCTTCACACGAGTCGTTTACCCATTATTTAGAAATGGGGTAAAATTAAATCTATTTTTGGAGAAAACTAAAGTGTTTTTTGACCTTGCATACATGTGAACCTGTTTTAACCCTCTGCCGTCGGCCGTCGCACCCACGTGATTTGGGTCTTTTTTTTCTTATCAGTGCAAAAGACACTAATATAACTGTAAACAATATTAGCAACCTTTAAAATGGCATAATAGGGGCACTTTAAGTCACTATTTTTCTTTTGTGCCAAAAATCATTACGATATTAAATACAGATCGTGTTCCATGAAGATATTTAGTACATTTTATTCTGTAAACATACTAAAAATTTTGGTCCCACTTTATATTATGTGTCCCTAATACCTGTGTACTTACAGTAGTAGATGTGTATGTACTGTAGTATGTAACCACACACCACTACATCTACAGCTGTGATATTTCTGTAACTACACACATGTAACAACCCTCAGAGTGGTGTGTGTAAGTACAAATGTGTAACAGGACGCTGGTAACATTGCTTATTATTTTATTTGCACAATTTTAAAGGAGATTTTTTGCACTCTCAGATTCCAGATTTTAAAATAGTTGTATCTCGGCCAATTGTTGACCTACACTAACAATATATACTATAAGTTTCATATATAAGCTTTCCATTAATGTAAGAAATGTGAAAAAAATAAACAAGCGAAATAGTCCTAAATGTATATATATTTATCCATCATGTCAGAACTGCTTCTCAAATGATATGGATATCCTGGATATCTACAATACCTTTTTGCACCTGTAAAGCTTTAAAACAGTAACTGGAACACGTATTGTGGCGTAACATCAAGAAACAGTTTCTTTTTAATGATTTCTGGGGATAATTCACATCACGTTCTCCCAGCAGATCTGGACCGACCCGGTTCTCGCTAACTCTCTTTTCTTAAAATATTTGCCTGGCTCTTCAAAAACGAGTAAATAAATAAAAAGTCTGTCAGATGGCTTCTTCAAGTGAAACAGAGTACTGGAGAAGCAGATGAAGCACGTCAAACTCTCTTTCTGTCATCTTTACACCTGTTCACACTGCAGATGAACTCTGCACGCTTGTTTGCGTTTATAAAAGCGTGAGGCTGAAAAGACGCCGCGCTATTTTCCCTCCAAGGCCTCGTTGAAGCCCGACACATCCATCACCAGCTTTACAGACATAACACAACTAATATATTCAATCATATTACTGTGGTATCCCTACCATACTATGGTATCAGATACAGTACCATTACTGTACAGTGGTGAATATTTTTGTAGGGTGCTTAAGGAGGCTGTTCGCTCCACTCCCCTGTCTTTAAACATGACTGAGGGTGTTTTACAGCGCTTTTCTTCTGCTCTGGCGATGAGCCGTTGTCTGTTTAAATTCAGATGAGGTTTGGATAATGGAGCTCAGACCGTTAACAACCATCCAGACAAATTGAGCTGCTCACCACTGATTTCTTATTCTCTGTGATGTGAGCGAGAGCCAGAGGTCTTTTCTGAAGCATAATCTCAGCCAAAGTACTGACGGCAAAACCATGTGGACTGTGTACAGTGAGTTATCAGAATGTGTTAATATTTCATTTAGGCAAAACTTCCACCATTTACTCCTCAGGAGTTTTGCAGGACGCTTTGTTTGATGGACAGGTTTTCTAGAATGGGGATTATTCGAGGTTTTATAACACTCATCGACTGATTTCCAACTAATACAACTATAAATAATTTTACATAACGTAATACTTAATACTTGTATAACTGTTCAACAAACAGTTAGTTGAGTAATTTGCATTTTAGACACAATCGACATTACCGTGTCTGTTTTCACTGTTGTTTCCAAACTAATTGAAACCATTATCAATGCTTTCTATGGAATTGTATTTCTGACACAAAAAATCATGCTTTGGTTAGTCATATAAAAACGTCATGACTTTAATGTCAAAACTCTGACATAAAAACCCATAGTAAAATAAAAGTTCAACTTATAAGATTTTGAAGTTGAAATTATGACCTATATATATATAACACTATATGACTGTGTGATAATTACATTTAAAATAATAATTTTAGCTTTGTATATGTCATAATTTCAACTTTTCATCCCATTACTTTTTATATCATCATTTTGACTTTTTCTCTGATAATTATAGCTTGGTATATCATAATTAAAAATTATCTCTTAATTATGATCATATGTCAAATGTCAGAATTGGAAGTATGTCAGACTTTCATAGTCTCATGGTTATGATGTCACAATTTTGACTTTTTGTCCCAAAATTATGGCTTTTATATCATGCCTAAGTTTCTGAGCAAAATAATTTCAGTCCTAAATGAACCAGTGTTTGCACAAATTGATTGAGTAAGTGATTCAGTGGCTCACTGAGGCTTGAGTGGTTCCTGAATGAATCAGCTTTTAGCTTGATTGACACTGAAACTGCTTGGAATGTACACACCTTCAGTGCATGCAAACGTCAAAAACAAACAAACAAAGACTTAGGTAAATGCAAATGTTATTTTATGTTGCGTTTATATCATAAGCGGATATTTGGGAATTATACAGGTTTTGTTGTACGTGTAAATACAGTCATTATTACTGCTGGTGGTGGTCTTTAGAAAGCTTTTCCATTTGTGTTTCTGTGATTGCTTTGCACTTGATGTAAAGATTTAGTTTACTGAGTTTATTTTCTCCTTCTAAACAAACCAGCATTTTTTAAAAGTAGTTTTGTTAAAGCTGTAGGGAATTTCAGCAGCAGCTCCTTATTATGTAAATGCCCCGTATGACAGAATAAGTAGAGTTTGACAAAAGACTACGTGTTTTCACTCAATAGAATGATTGACAGTCACTAGCAGGTCTACTTTGCTACATTTGACAAAATATTAAAATCAACAACAAATGGAAATAAATCTGTTTATCATGCAGACGGAGAGAATGAAATAAATCCTCTCACTGAACTGTATTACAGAGAAGGCTTGTAAGCTTTTTTCACAGGCTTTATCAGCAGCCAGAAAAGAGCCTGTCCTAAATTAAATTAATACTTCAATAAAATCCCCCAGGGGTGCCTAGACCGCAGAAAATCCTGCTTTTATGCCCTCTGAGAATGAAACTATGACTTAAACCAGAAAATACTGAGAAAAGACTCATATAGCAAATGAATGTCCGCTAATTTGAGAGGTCAGTCGGACCTGTGATGTCATCGTATATATATATAGGTCTGAAGACATTTTTTTTTTCTAATAAAACTAATCATATTTTTAAAATGTGTGCAAATAGTCATGATATATATAGAGTTTTGTTCTATTTGGCTGCAGTTTTGGTCCTTTTTATCATTAGAAACAACCACCAACCATGCAGTGTTGACTCAACCCTTAAAAACAAATATATTTGGTAATACAATATATATACAATATATATAGGAAGCTATTGCTGTAAAAGCTATTTTACTGTAAAAATTTTACAGTAAAAACCTGTTAAATGATTAACAGTAACATCCCCCTACTATGTTAAATACTGCATGTAATGTTATGGTACTGTAGTATTTTTGGAAGTGGAAAATATGCATATTACAGTAAATAACTGTACGTTTTATGTTTTTGCTGTTGATGATAATATAAATAACTATTTTTGCTCTTAGTTTTTTCTTATCAGTTTTGGGTTGCATGTTACAGCTAATGTTGTTAAATCAATGCATATTGCATCATTTCAGTTATGTGTTACCATGATGGTGTTTAGTGTTTTTGTAAATGACATGTGCACCTTACATGTAAGTTATTATTTAAAAGCTACTTGTGATAGGCTTTGAGTTATCATGTGGCGTTCTCATCACCATCTGTATTTGGTGGACATCAGTACATTACAAATGTACAAAACTGATTTCAGCACTTTAGTAGGTTAATACATTAACTTATTATCAGTTAATGAAATGACGGTACTGTATTTAACTAAAAATCTTAGTTAAAACCGTAAAATGTTGTTACCATATTTTTGACTGTGTTTGTTTTACCGGAAACTTTTTACTGTCTATCTATTTGTCTGTATGCAAGTGTGAATATTTTCATTTTTAATATATTTTCTTTTCAGATTTCATAAATTCTCATGACAAGCTGCATGACAGTAATGACATTACATATACTGAATAAACCCATTGGAGTACATTGAGTGTCAGATGGCGTAGGTGTAGACTGTTTACTAATATCACGAGCGGTGAAGAGATTTGGGTTGACCGAAGGAGACTGCAGTGTGGGCGTTTTAGAGGAAGTGCAGTGAATGAGGAAGTCTCTCACTTTAATCCAGCCACAATAGCCGGATTTGTCCGACCCCCTCACAGGTAGGAGGGCGGCGTTCGAAATCCTTTATTCTTTGAGGCTGTATATGTACCGCTGAGCACCGGAGCTCTGAAATGACTAGAAATGTCCTTACCCACAATCCTATTCACCTTTGAAAGCCAATGCACTTCTAATGCAGTGAGTTTAGCTCTTTAGTGCCGATGTAGACTGTAGCTTCATCTTCACTTATTAAGATTTTACAGTTTCTTTTCGAGTCTGTCTGTCATTTACTTCGTTCCAGACCCATCTGGATCTCTCCTGTGGAAGAAAGTGCTCTTTTCTATATAGTGAAAGCATATTTTGACCAGGGGCTGTCAAGATTAATCATAGATGTACTTTATATTAGGGGTCTGGAGGTCCTCGGGAGCCTGCAAGGGGTCTGCAGAAAACCCCAGAAAAAAGGGTTGCTTTGGGGAAATATTTATTATGAAATCTGAAATATTAATACTATTTCTTTTGACTTTAGTACAATGATATTGAAGTATATAATTTTGAATATTTAACAACACTTATTCCTGACACAGCACACGGTCAAAAGAGTTTTAAATATATATTACTGTTCAAAAGTTGGAGGTCTGTAAAATGTTTTTTTGCTACTTGAAATAACAAAACAAGCGAACAAAAGAATGGACACAACATTTAGAAAATTTAAAAGAAAAGCATTCATTTGAAACACTTGATATTTGTAACATTATAAATATCTTTACTGTCACTTTTGAGCAATTTAATGCATCCTTGCTGACGTCTTCCAAGTGTTCTTTAAGAACCATTTAATTGGTGCACATCTTTTTTTCTGTCTGGGTCGAGGTTGTTCAAACGCCCCACGATGATGCCCCAAATTCAACCTCAGACCTCACCCACCCTTTAACATTCAGTCTGTCGCTCCAGTAATCTCTGTAAGGAATTCATGCTAACGGAGTGTCTCTAAATTCCGTCATCCCGTCTTTAGCGTGTCTCATCTCCATGTATCCGACCGCTAAATGGCAATTCCATCAATGTCCTGTCAGGGCCGGAGACAGCGTCGTCTCTGAGGGGAGTGAGGCTGCATTAATTATGACTCGAAGCGACAGTTAATCTTTGTCGTTTTTGCTCCCGGAGACGTTGGAATATGCCACCCCGTTTAGAGCCAGGTCAAAGCCCTTGACCCTCAAACACATGCACGCATAAAGTAAGAGATCTGAATCCCTCCCGGGCCGCGTGTAGATGCGCCCTCACGGATGCTCTGTCCGGCCTGGGTTGATACGTGCCAACAAGCAGACTCCAGCCAAGTATATGTGGGAAGTTGTTCAGATTTCATTTGCAGAGTTAACGTTACACTAGTGTTTAACGCTTGAGCTCACTCTGTGTTTGCGGTCAGATGTTGGTTGTGCTGCCAAAGGGCCTGCCTGGACTTGGCTTGAATTTGGATGTAGTGACAGCATTAATGATACAATTAGCCAAAGAAGAGAGCTAAGAACTATTCTGAAGATCTTAAGCTGGTTATATTTGCACGTAATGCATATTTATGAACGTGGGTGTTTTCTAGAGGCTTGAATATGTCTGAAGTTGGGCTGTGACATGCACTCTTTAGGTGCTGCAAAACATAAGAGATGACACCGTTACTGCAGATTAATTTGTGCAAACATGCCCTATTCTGCAATAGAGCATAAAAAATGTTATGAGTAAAGTACCACAAATTGCAAACGAGCCTCAAATCCAAATTCACTCAGACCAGACCAACAGCCAGCTGTCATGCTCACAGACACATGCCCGCATCCCAAACGTCATGCTACTGACTTGGGCAAGAGCACACTGAGGTTGTTTAACCCCAAGAGATTTCAGAGCATCTCTTTTCTCTGCCTGAAATCAGCGAGATTGATTCATAGCGCGATCGGCTGAAACGGAGCTCGCGCTTAACACGCGGTGACAGATTCAGGCTAGGCACAGTGTGCGGCCGTATCTGTGCCCTTCAGTGCACACTTTACTAGTGCCCTTGAGTGTGTGCTTTACAATCTCATGTGACACACTGAGCTAAACAGAAAGCTTACGTGGCATAACCGCCGCGGCTAAATTAGCATGAGGACAGAGAGCAAAGCAGTATTGTTTGTTTGCATTCACGTCCAAGTCGCTGCAAGGCAGAAAATGTTGTTTGGAGCCGCTTGATGCAGTGAAGTAAAAATAACGGCATAAATGAGGAAACTAAGATGATGTTTGTGGATATTCGTGTCTGATTCTGTGATAAAATATGCAGCGTTTGAACATGCAGATGATTTATAATCAATGCACGTTTTGTTCTGTTGTTGTGTTGGTGACTCTTTATTCACTGAACAGAGAGATAGTTACTTGTGCATGATGATTTATGAGCGGCAAGGTGTCAGTGTCAGCTAGAAGCGCTCGACTGAGAAAACGCCATGCTAAACTACAGTAGCTGTGTTTGCAACAGAAAGAAAATGCCCCATGCATGCAACATCATATTTTTAGTTTACATAAATTAAATCCGCAGCCTAACATAATTGTAATGCATTGTAATTGTAATACATATTTAACTAGACCAGTTATTTTTGCATTTCAGTTTGATAATCCTGATAGCCCTGAAATGACACGCGGCAGCATTCAATTTCTATTTTGCTTGAGGATAGTATCTGGCAAAATGAGGCTTTATGTTCTCCAGAGCAGGGCTGCATTTATTTGATCAAGAGTACATAATTATAGTTAAAATAGCTGATTCATACCTGAATTAATTTTCAGTTTGAATGCAGTTGTATTTAATGCATTGAAATGACATGCTGTGGTATTTAATTCCTATTTTGCCTTGCCTAGATGACAATCATTACTTAATTGTTCATGGAGCCAAGGCTGGAAAGAGGGAGGCTGTTTATTTTTCCAAAAGGTTCAAATATTTTTTTTTGAAGAGTCAAACCCCTATTCCTTACCAGTAACTATAGCGACGGTGACCGAAGTATGGTAGCATCCAAAAACTGATTTTAACATGGCAAGAGTCCAATTTAGCCACAATTTTCATTAACTGACAGCAGCTTTTAAATTTGGGCTTCAAAACTCCAAACATAAATAGAAGCTCATCAGGTTCAATTATTTATATCTTAATATTCCCCAATATTATTAATGTTTGTACTGTATTTTTGTGGATAAGGTAATGTTTTGTGCAGTAGTATATGTTTGCCTGATTATATCTGTTATGTATTATGTTTGCGTCTGTTGCAGGGTCGTATGATCACACAGTGAAAGTGTTTGACATGCGGTCAGGGAGGAGTGTGATGACCATGCAGCACGGCCAGCCTGTGGAGTGTGTGGTGTTGTACCCTTCAGAAGCCCTTCTGGTGTCCACAGGTGAGCAACACTCATAATTTAACCAATCATTGATTAGTCAAGCTTAGAATCCCTCATATATCATATGCTGTAGACTTAATGTAGTTTTTTTAAATGATGTCCAGCTTGATTGTGGCTCTTCTGAAACAGTGGCTGAAGGAAGTTGGTGTTTGTGTTGCAGGAGGGCGCTATGTGAAAGTCTGGGACCTGTTGAAAGGTGGACAGGAGCTTGTTGCCCTTAAGAATCATCACAAAACAGTTACGTGTGCATGTCTGAGTTCTGTAGACAACAAACTGCTCACGGGATCACTGGACAGGTGTGTCTGCATGAGAGATCATACTCTATATATAGTGCTTAATGTTGGGAGAAGGTTGGGTGTAATCGTTTCAGTTGCTTTTCATTTCAGACACGTCAAAGTGTATAACTCCACTTTTAAGGTTGTCCATAATTTCGACTGTAATGCATCCATCCTCAGTATGGCTATCGCGGTATGTTAAGAAATCTATACATACATAATTTTATAAATGTGATTTTGCACTTGAAAGTGTTGTTTATTGTGGTCCTCTTGTAGCCTGAGGATGAAATGCTTGCCGTGGGGATGACCAATGGTGTGTTGAGTGTCAGGCACAGGAAGCACCAAAAGAGCAAAGAGACAACAGTTAGTCGAAGGAACCCATCATACCGGGTCTTTGTCAAGGGGAAGAACTTTGTGCCCAAA
The DNA here is from genome assembly GCA_032353835.1 of Enteromius viviparus. Taxonomy (NCBI): domain Eukaryota; kingdom Metazoa; phylum Chordata; class Actinopteri; order Cypriniformes; family Cyprinidae; genus Enteromius; species Enteromius viviparus. Next base: position 1,189,383 of record JAUCNO010000318.1, on the reverse strand, counting down.
GAGGTGAGGGTTTTATTTTTACCTTTGTCTTTTTTTCTGGAGGAATGAATTCAAGAGTTTTAATTGGATTTCTTATGTGCGAACATTTCGCAAGAACTTTGTTCCCAAACACGTTTGTTCTATTTTCGGCACGGCACGGCTCGGTTTGCGCTTCCACTGCAGTTTAGTATCGCTTTAGAGTGGGCGGGATTATTCACGTGTCGTTATAGTTG
>JAUCNO010000318.1:1132161-1161446 GCA_032353835.1 Enteromius viviparus | reverse complement strand
GGAATCGAAATCGTGAATCGGCCAAACTTTATGAAGAAACCTAGATTTTTTTTTTTTGCCATATCGCCCAGCCCTATCTACAAGTAATCCAGTCCATTAATTAATGTCTTGTGACCATGCCATCTTCTGTTGTTATCTCACATCCAATACTTCCCAACTTATTTGTTTAGAAATATTTTGGACTGAATCAGGCATGCCTTATTTTACTACGGAAAACAATATTATGGATAGTTTGAGGATAAAAAAAATTATTGACGGATTATTCTTTTTTGAGCATGCCGATTTTAACCTTATGAGAAGTTGGCTGTTTGCCTGGAGTCGCCTGTTTATTGTATTTTTATCAGCTGCTTGGAATCTCATTATGACGGCACCCATTCACAGATGTAGATGATGTGAATTTGTACATTTTAAATCTGTTCTGGTGAAAAAACAACAGCAAAAAAATCTACGTCATGGATGACCTAAGGTTGAGTAACTTCAAGCAAATCTTTGGGTAAAATATTCTTTTATTTGCTTTTGACTTTCCTTTTCCAGATGTCTGTGTAAACTCTTCATAGCAGACCTGTGACACCCACTACTGAAAACATACATTCTCTGAAGAAGTCATAGTTTTTTGGGCTATCTAGTGATTTCATTTAAGTTTTGTCATGTGTCTTTCAGTGGGAGAGAAGTCAGCTGCAGGCATTATTGTAGCAGCATGAAGTGCAGCAGCTCCATGTCGAGCTGGAAGAGGTTCAAGGTTTGCAGAAGGTCATGATGGCAGAGACTGATGACCAGATGATGAGTGCAGAACTGGAAAATATCCTGCATATTATCCCAAACCACAGCTGCACTGTGGGCACGCAACAGTATTTGACAAACCAGATCGAGCAGCTCAGAGGGCAGAATCAGCAACTGAAGGTGGGGATATTTAGGGAAGAAACATTTCAAACATTTCCTTTGATCCAATCTAAGTGTTATATATTGCACTCATAAGTGATTCTTGCACATCATCTCTACTGTAAACTGGTTCATTTAACAGGCTGCATTGAGACAGGCAGAGCTCAGACTCAGCATAATGGAAAGAGAGAAGGCCTGTCAGCACGCTGCGCTCTCAGAAAAGATCCGCAATGTTGATCAGCTTACTTTAGAGAAACAGCAGATGACCGCTGAGCTGGGAGTGCGGTGTATGCAGCTTACCCAGCTGAAAGGTACAAACACAGATTCATCTAAATCCCAAACTGCAGACTTGATATAAACTGACTCTAAACTCTGTGTTGAACAAGTACAGTGTGCCTAAAACTTGAAGTGAATGCTTTTATTGGATTGGTGTTATATGTTGTATCATTTGGAAGAAACAAATGTAAACAAAAAAAAGTCTAAATTTAAAAAATTATTAAAATAAAACAATATATAGTATATTCATAAAATATTTCTTTAAAAAGTATATCATTTTCCTCATATATTGAATATATGTTAGAGAGAAAACAAAATTATGTCTTTGCAGAAAAATGTCAGGTAAACTTTTTCTCAAATTATCAGTTCATAAAGGTTTTATGTTAGTGACTACCTGAACTAACCTTGTCTTAAAAATGCTCAATTCATTTGATATTTCAATTTAAAATAAATATTTTTTTGAAACTGTCTTTTTATTAATAATCAAATTTTCTTTAAAAAAATATTAAGCAATTTCAAATTTTTTATTAAGAAACTGAGCAACAAATCAGCAGCCTATTATAATATATTGATGAATCAAGTGACACTGAAGACTGGAGCAATGGCAGCTGAAAATGTAGGTTTGTAATTAATAAAATAAATTATATTTCAAAATGAAATAATATTTTGCAGTATTATTGTTTTACTATATTTTAAAAAATATATAATAAAAAAATACACAATGCTAAACTGCTTAACACTCTTTTCTTTTCAGTAATTTCATTATTTTAATAAGGCTTTTTTTTGTCAGTATCACCCTTACTTATTTTTTTACTCTACGCTTTGAAAGAGCTGCTCGGCAGTAAAACCTGTGAGCTGGAACAAGAGACCCTGAAACACAAAACCCAGCTGAAGACTGTACAGGCCGAGCTGGACCAGGCCAACAGTTCCTTGAGAACACTGGAGGGAGCTGACGGTCATGGTACTGTGCAAACACTCACAGAAATGCCTCATTTTCAATGAAAAATGATCAACTCTTTTAGCTGAGCACTCAGATTCGCCCTCAGTAACCTCACAAGACTGGCCCCTGAGATCAAAGCCTTGAGAAATAATTTCAGGAAAGTCCTAATTACGCTCAAATACAAATATAGGCATCCGTACCCATTCATAGCACTGCTGATATTTAAAGTGAGGATGTTTTTACACCGTCTACAGTGTTACCTCAGGAAAAAAACAGAACTAGGCCAAGTGTATATAAAATAAAGGGCGGAAGACCACACCCTACGTTACTGGATTCATTTACATTCTTTACAGGGAGCCAGTGTGTGGCCATCGTTTTGTTGTTCTGCGTTCTGGATAATGGCAGGAAGACGGCATACTGAGATTATAGATCTGGTCCATGCCCTCCTGCTGTTATTCCACTATGTACTTTTCCATCACTTAATCTGCATAAAATATAGCAATTGAACATTTATACAATGTTCTCAGCTGTTTGTCATTAGTGTATTGAGACCTTGTTAAAGAACACTTGTTCTCGCTGTGTGGCGTGGCTGTGGGCCGTTACATAACGTAGCTATGATTTCTTAGGTCTGACCTCTGTAACCTTCCATTGTTTCGTTTTGTCCTATTCAATTGTGAGAGGGACTGAATGGGAAAATGGTCTCATATGACGTAAGTTTCAGTTCATTGGTTCGCTAGACAAAGTGTTTTTTGAAAAGCAGACAATGCATTAACAGTATAGTTCAAGTTATTCTATTGCGAACATTTGATGCAGCTAACACAACAACCTGAGTTCATTTAGTTTGAATGTCAAGCATTTGACAGATAGGGCGACACCTCTCTAAACATAATAATCCTTTTCTGACAGGACAGTGAATAATAATTTTTCAGAGAGTTTTATTTGTGGTTGAACTGATTGTGTATGTATTGCAGGTCTAAAGATTGCTCTGGGAATGCAGAAACAGATCACTGCTAAAAGGAAGCAGACTGATTTCCTGCAAAGCCGAATTCAGCTGCTGGAGGAAAACATAGAGAAGCTCGAGAAGGTGGAGTGTATCACTAACAACACCTTTACCACCAATACCACCTTTTTTCTAATTCGCGAGTTTGCGCTTCCTCATAATCTAGAAGGATAAAAGTTAGCAGAGTTGGCGTGCTGTCAGCGGACAAGCAAAGCATTGAAAAGAAACATTTTGGAGTTTTAGACTATTGGTCCTTAAGCTTTAGACCAAGAGAAATCATTTTATTGACCATCTAGCACTTTTCTGTTTTCAAAATGCCCGGTCAGGGATTCCCCTCTGCCATCACCAAAATGCTTGAAATATTTATTGGTGAGGATTATCAGAAAGTCAGTGGGAAACATGGCATGAATGTAGGTCACTACGTAACTTATCTGGTTTACTTGTTGGAAGTGATATGATTTTAAAATAATCTCATAGAAAGAGACAGAGAGTTTCCAGGCCGATCACTGTTTTAATTACTAGACTTGTACAATGGTAGTCATACGTTTATATGCACATGTCATAACCTGAATACTGACCTGAATAAAGTATTTCACACAACAGATGTGTGTTCACATATAGTCCCTAAGTCAAAATAATAAATGAATTGTCCACAACAGTTTTGTGATAGCCGTTTATGAGTCATTTGTTTTTTACAAAGTTAAACAACCTGCTGTTTTTCAGAAAAATACTTCAGGTCCTGCATATACTTTGGTTTTCCTGCATCTTCTGAACAATTTAATACAGTGATATTGTTTTAGATCCAACTTTTCAAACTGCGAACAGTTGAAGAACTTATACATAACCATAGAAAAAGTTGCAAACATTCAGGACACATGATGCATTTAGAGCCGGGGGATGAAAACTTTTAAACAGAATAAGCAGTGTATATTTTTTATTAATTATTAGCATTTTGCAGATGTGTGTGTCATTTATTACTGAAACTATGTGTTGATTTCCAAGATTGAATTGGTTACATATTGGTGTTCTTGCATTAAGGACTTTCAGTATTCACTGAGAGTTAGTTAGTATAAATGAAAACAGCAGAACATTCTAGAATAACAGTACTGATGGAGAGTTTTTTGGCATAGTCCAATCAGCTACTTTCCTCTGTTAATGTTGATTGTATATATTTTTTTGCAAATAAGTTTGTTTGTGTCTCTTAGGAGAAGCACCGTCAGGCATTACTGGTTATGACACAGACCCAAGAGCTGCTGTTAGAGAGGGAGAGCAGGAGAAGACTGGAGTCTGAAGTGGAGGCCCTGTGCTCACAAGAGCGAGAGCTCAAAGGCAAAGCTGAGAGACTGAAAGCAGCTTTATACAAGGTGTCTGATGCTCTTCATGTTAAACAGCTGATTATTTCAATACAACAGTACTGAGCAGATGATGGAACAGATGTTCTATATGACCGACACTGTAAACCATAACATTATAATATATATGTACAGATGTCTGACAGTTTTACTGAATGCCAAGAGTTTATTCAGAAGCAGGAGCAGGAGCTTGTGAGACTGAAACTGCAGCATGCATTAGATATAAAGGTAAACATGTACACATATTTAGTAGTAATTTCTTCTATCACATTCCTGCTGTTGTGCAATCTCCCCATGTATATGTTTTTGGTTAGGAATTGCAAAGCCAGATCTTGCGTAACGTCTCCAGATCTCCAGTCAGCAGCTGTACCCTACAGACTCATCTTCCCCTCACTCAGCATAACATTAATGGCTTAATGGAGGTATGAAAAAAGCTTTTCCAACCACCCGCACACTTAAATATCTGAACTAACAGGATGTGCTGGAACGGATTTCCCTCTGGAATCTTTCCAGATGAGAGTCTCTGACCCCATTGTGGAGCTGAAGAGTAGCTTTGCTGAAGAGCAGGGACCACACACTACCTTGAGCTTCAGGAGGAGACCTAAAGAAGACCACAAATCTAGACAGTAAGGGTCTCATTCACAAAAAGACATTATAGAGGAAAGCACCTTAGAGAAGGCTACATCATCAAGGAACGGATAAACAGTCTAAACAGAGTTTTTAAGGCACTGCACTGCAAAAAATGCTTTTTTTTTTTGTCTTGTTTTCAGCCCAAATTTCTAACAAGTCAAGATGGATTTTCTAGACAAGTAAAAATTATAGTCTTGTTTTCAGGAAAAACAACTAGTCAAAATTAAGTTTTTCTTTTCTTCAATCTGCCAATGAGTTAAGCAAAATAAACTTATTTCAAACAGAAAACAAGATTATTTTGCTTACCCCTTGTTTTAAGCAAAAATTCGCTTAATTTTTATCTCTCTAAAAAATCCTTCTTTATTTAAGAATTTCTAGATATTTTGGCTAAAAACAAGACCAAAAATCTAAGCTAGAAAAGCATATTTTGCAGTGTGAAGTGTTATTAACCATTTTCTTTTCACAGACCGATAGAACCTAGATGTGCCAAAAGTACCACAAGGTCAATTGGGAGAGTATCCAGTTACAGGTAAGAGGAAAACTTACAAGTTGACTACAAATAGTTTCATGACATCTAACCACACATGCAAGGATACTAGATGTTCAAGAAGCTGCTTTGCCTCACTGAAGCCATTTTCTAACATTCGAAGTGCTTCTCTGCAGTGATTTATGCTTGTTCTCCACTCTCTTGAGTCAAGAGTTAGTGCTCTGAGACGCATTTAATGCATGTGCTGCTTGTGTTGCATGTGTGCCTTGATGCAGTGAGCCAGGATCCTTCAGAAAAGCTGAACCTAAAAAGCACGATATCAACAGCTCTTTATCAGATGACAGTGAGTGTTGCTATGGTGATCAATAATTAAAAAGTGATTTACTGATCCTTCCAATTTGGACAAATGCCTAAATATATACAAAAACATATCTTGTTTAGCAGATAATGCAGTAAACCTCGTGACAGGACGCAGGTCTCCTGTGCATCTCCTCCTCACTTCTGATCTTCCCGCTGACAGAAACTATCGGCTGAAGATGGAGAGCCCTGTCAGCGCTAATCAGATATGTGAGCTTCGCTTCACATCAAACACAATTAGAGCCGCTTTATGAAATTCAAACAGATAAATGGTTCCTGCAGGATGATTTATTTAACAGTGTCGATAAGCCAATGATTTAATTAGTTTATTGTATGTTGTAAATCACAGTGAGTGATTAATTGGTTATAAAGATGGAGTTTTATTGGTCTTTTATCAGCTGCCAACAATCAAGATGATCTCACAGTACAAGCATCTCAGGAAATCAAGCTGGACAGGCCGTAGAAGCTATCTTCAACTGAAGGATGATGGACAGAATGACACTGTTTTTGTTAATTTTAGTCTCAGTAGGTGAGACTGAGGCTGGCCTCGGTGATTGATGAAATTTGAGTATTTTGCCAAAACAGGCATATAGTGACACTATAGTGTTTGCTTTCTTCATTGCAAATAAAGTGGTTTGGATGTAATAATTGTCAGCTAAACAAATACTTGCATTTTAAATGTAGGCGCTGCTTAATAAAGCCCCCTGTATGTACCAAATTAGCTTATAACATAATATTCAAATACCAATGAATTGAGGCTATATTTAATGACACTGACATTTCTATCCAGCATGCACCTCTTGAAGTCTAACTCACCTGCTAAATATTGAACCTTTGCTATTACTAGACATTAAATGTAGTTGTAAACCAATTTCAAGAGTAAGCGCGGTCGAAATGCAACCCAGCTGCCAACAATCTTTTTTCGGGTTTCTAAGGTGCTCCGAGTTCACGGTCAATTCCGTCTATAATCCCCTCATCCACCCCTCCATAGCCGACCTGTCCATCCTTAACAACCATACCGCCTCCTTCCTTATTAAACAAAGCAAAACCGACCAGCTGAAACAAGGCCACTTCATCTATATTTTTGATCTCCACTCCCCTATCCAACCCTTCCAGACCATGCTAGCCTTTCTAAACTTCAGGAAGTCTTTCGCCAGCTCCCCCTCTGACCCCTTATTTGTAGACGAAACCTATCGCCCTGTTTCCAGGCTTTGGTTCCTAAAACATCTCAAAGCTGTCCTCCGATTTTCTGGCATTTACCCTGAAAGATATTCCTCCCACTCTTTTAGGATAGGTGCCGCCACTACCGCAGCCGAAAGAGGCCTGCCTCCCACCATCATCCAAATGCTCGGCCGCTGGTCTTCAGAAGCCTACAGGAATTACATCCGTTCCGATCCCGCTTCCATCCAAAGGGCCTTGCAATCCCTTGTCACCCCTAAACCCTGAGTGTATTTATAAAAAAAAAAAAAAAAAAAACAGCTTTTCTTCCTTTCCTATCAAACTCCTGGGTGAGCCCGCACGATGGCTCCCGTAGCCATGGCGTAGGGGCTCAGTTCCCTCGAGGCAGCCTGCACAGATGACCCTTCTCTGTAGAGGCTTTCTCTCTTTCCTTCCCCGTTCCCTCCCCTCCCTTAAACCAGCCGCTTTCCCGTCATCCACCCCCTTCCAGCCCTTTCTAACCTGAACTCCCCTGCCTCCCCAGCTTTTCTTCCTTTCCTATCAACCTCCTGGGTAAGCCCGCACGATGGCTTCTGTAGCCATGTCGTAGGGGCTCAGTTCCCTCAAGGCAGCCTGCACAGTTGACCCTTCTCTGTAGAGGCTTTCTCTCTTTCCTTCAATTCCCCGCTCCCTGGTTCCCTCCCTTAAACCAGCCGCTCTCCCGTCATCCACCCCCTTTCAGCCCTATCTAACCTGAACTTCCCGGCCTCAGCGAGGCGTCCCCTCCCTCCCACCACCAGTCCCGGCCCAAATCCTCCAGCGGAGGTTCCCTGCCTCAGCGAGGCGTCCCTTCCCTCCCACCACCAGTCCCAACCTAATCCTCCAGCGGAGGTCCCCTGCCTCAGCGAGGCGTCCCTTCCTTCCCACCACCAGTTCCAACCTAATCCTCCAGCGGTGGTTCCCTGCCTCAGCGAGGCTCCCCCTCCCACCCGCCACCAGTCTCGACCCAGCCAAAACGCCCACCTCTCACAACTCCGCAGGGTTTTTCCATCCCATCTCCACAAAAGCACCCTAATAGTCGAGACACCACCTCTTTCAAAACTGCCCGCTCCAAAGCCCTCCCACTGCCCCCTTTCTTTTTCCTCCAGCCTTTTTGGCCGCTCGTTTGGCGTCTGTTTCAGCATTTTTGGGGGCACGCCGGGTTCGAGCCGGCTTCGAGCTCCGCCCTAGCTAGGGTTAACGTTACCAGGGCTCGAGGTTCACCGAACCCCGGCTCGCCCCCGACAGCACGCCAAACTCGCTTATTATTATTATTATTATTATTATTATTATTATTATTATTATTGAGGAAGCGCAACTCTTGAAATGAATATAATATGAAATAGTATTATATGAATAAGCCATTGGGTCATTCATTCATTTGATTAGTTCAAACAACTTATTTATTTAGGAATGACATACATGACTCATTGAATCATTGGTTCATATGATTTGCTCAAAATGAAGATTCATTCAGAAATTTGGAAGATTCATTTGCTTGGATGCACAACTATTTTAATGTGGCTTTAATAGATAATGTTTGCATGCACAAACCTGAGCAAAAATAGACAATACAAATGTTAATTGTATTAAAACTGATAAAGCATTACTTTTTTAAAATTCTATAAAAAAATTTAACATGTAAAATTAAATTCAAAATTTTAAAATTTACAAGTAAAATTAACAGCCCTAATATGTATTAGAAAAATCTATTGCTTCAGTATATGATTCAATGAATCGGACAGACTAACAAGAGTGTGTATGTTTGAATTCATTCACACAATTTCACTAGTTCGCACTTCCTCATTAATTAAATATAACTTGCGAGTTTGGGATGCTGTCTGGGGAGAGGGTATAGATGGAAAATAACCCTATGGCAGCGAAAGCTAGATATAGCTCGGATTCCGGCCCGATTACCGAGTGCCCAAACCCTTTGGCCTGCACCCTGGCATCAAAGGATGAAAGGTTGGTGAACAGGGTGGTGGAGGGATGCAAAAATCGAGATGCCAAATGACGGAGGTGAGCACTATTTAAAGGGGAGACTTCTGACTCTGATAGGATGATTAGATAATAGATTGAAAGTCAGCTGTGGTTAGACAATTGTACGTGTTCCTCCCGAAATTAGTTTAATACTTAAACATCATTCAATGACTCACTCATAAAGACAGAAATCGTCTTCACCTAATAGCGTAAGGATGCAAATATGGTATTTATGTGGTACTCAAAATTACTAAAAATACTATGGTATTACACATTGAAACAAGAGACATGATTTGTAGAATCAGTGATATCTGGAACACAAACGCTGCAGAACAATCTTTAATACATGCGCTGGTGATATAAACAAAGCTCTAACACTATGTGTGAGCAACAGAAACAGTGACGCTTATAGCTTATGGCACATTGTTAGCGGGAAGTGTTTGACTCCACTGTGAAAGCTGTTGAATTTTTACCACCCTAACATGTAAACACGGAGGAAAAAACAGAGAGCTGTAGCAATAAGATACTTTCAGACGTGTGTGTGCTGCTGAAACACTCCTGCTTGTTTGCTGGATTTACGATGAGCGCTTTGATTGGAGAGACGTTATTTCCTGACAGATCCGTGTTGGACTGAGTGCTTCCCTCGCTTCGACCGGGAAAGGGCTTTATCTGACAGGAGATGAAGTATGCTGGTTGCAGAAAACTGGGCCGCTCTTTGCTTTAATTGGGTCTCGTATCGAAACGCAACTGTGCTGGAGAACTCAGACGGGTCGGATGGGGAAGACGGCCAACATCGTTCACTGTTTTGCTAAAAGTGGAATGTGCACCGTCAGGGAGCGCCTGAAAATAGCATGATTTGTAATGATAATTTTAGAAAGACTGTCAGAATATACTCCAGGGAGTCTTTGTAGAGATGGAGAAAAGTGCAGAAAGCAGGTGCAGTTATTACACACAGCGTGCATCTTCAGCTCTTGGTTAATTGTTACGCAGTGATTCAGTTAAATTCAGACCCTGTGAAATGAAAATTGGACTTTTGTATCATTCGTGACTGTAGTTTTGTGCTCATCTGCATTACAGTAAAATCAGTATAATATTATAATATTATACTGTATAATACAGTTAATATTATAAATAATAGTTTTCTATGTGAATGCTGCTGAATTTCCAGCAGCATTACTCCAGTAGTGTCACATGATCCTTCAGCCATAATTCTATTTTATTTTTATTATTATATTATTATTAATTATTATTTTATTATTTTATTGCACATATTTTATTTTTCAAGATTCGTTGACGAATAGAAAGTTTTAAGAACATCTTATTTTTTTATAATAGAAAACATAAATGTTGCACTGTTAATACAGTTAATTTAGAATTTAAATATTAATTTCTTTTTAAAAAATTGGGAATTTTTTTTTACAAGGTTTATAAATAATCATAGTAGATTCGTTAACATTAACTAAGAATGAACAATACTTTTTTGTTACTAACATTAATAGTTTGTTCATGTTAGATAATGTTATAGTAATGTTAACAAATGACATCTTACTGTAAAGTGTTACCAAAATCATACTGACCCCAATTTTTTGAATGCTGGTGCACTGCTGAAAGCTGACTGCAGTCACTTTTCCCACTTTTAATTATGCAAGGATTGTGAAGCAAGTAAATCATGATTCATGGCCGTGATCAATCTAAAGACTATACTTGGGAGAAGACTCTCCATATATCCCACCAAACCTCCTGAATCAACAGAAAATGCAGCACTAATAAAGGAAACATGATTGAGAACTCATGGGGTCTTTAAAGGGACATTTCATCCAAAAAAGGAAAATGCTGTCATCATTTACTCACCTTCATGTTGTTTCAAACAACGGAGATGAGGGACTTACTAACTGACTTTAAATTCCAGTTCATTTGAATTCAAAATTGCAATCCTGCATTCAGTTTTCTAGCTCAGGAGTTAAACTGGAGTGTAGAAGTTATTGTGGGTTCCCTTGTGAGCGGCACTCAGCTCTGCACGTGGAAACGGAGCAGGTGAATCACCTTGATTTTGCCATGTGCAAGATGTCCCTGGGTTAACATTGTGATTAGCCAATCAGATATGATGAAATAGTTCATAGCTTTTGTGAAGTTTAGACTTACAATAAGTGTTTGGTGCTTGTACAGCAGTGTCAGTAATCAATCATGTCCTCTGCTTTTAGACATTACTCATGGGTAAGGGCGTAGAGATATGTCCAAGACTATATTTTTGCATTAAAATGTTGTTTTAAGGTCAACAAAATATGTTGACCCAGGGACAAATAATTGGCAAAATCAGGACATGCGGTGGCAGAGTGCCTCTGTGAATAATCCAGTAATGGCTAATCTTTTTAATCGATACATCTGCAGTCAAACGGCTGCTGGAGGGAGCGCTCTGATTCCGAGACCGGCCATGAAACATTAATGCATTTCTGCTGTGCAAACAAGCGCTCAAGAAACAAGCTTGGCTGTTTCAGCTTGGCTGCTTCTTCAAAAACCTGCTGCTTCAACGGAGGGCTTCACAGCTGACCTGACAGCTTCTCCCAGAACATCACTGCTCACATCTTCTACTGGGCTGGAGCAGCACCATTAGCTAAACAAAAACTGACATGCACGTAAACACTCGCTTATATTAAAAAAAGGTAAATATTATGTAAATATTAATATAAACATTTAATTGTTTTAAGGCAAGACACCCCAGGTGAACAGGGTAACAGGTATTGCCATCCCAAGTTGATTAACATATATTTATTTAGAAAGATATAATTGATTTACCAATTCACTCATTCATGCATGCATTCATATTATTAAGTAAAGCTAATAAATCAAGCTATTTTAAAGCATGAATATTTTTTTATAGGAAAAAAAAAGTTTAAATATGTAATTTGGAATGTTAAGTGTGAGATCTAATTGCAGGGGACTTTAAAAATCTCTTTATTAGTGTGAAATAACACATTATGAAAAGCCAAAGAGCCCAAAATCTCCATGTGCTATGTGATAATCATGCATTATTCAGAAGAAATATTGGTTTCCAATTTGTTGTTTTATTTTGATAACATATTACTGGAGTTATTGTAGTTAACTAAAACTAAAACAAACCTAGAAATAACTAAATTTTAACTGAAATGAAATTGATATACAAATGATTTTATTTCAACATTTCTCTTTTTGGAAATATAAATGTATGAAGACTATTAAAAAGCATATTGGAAAAACCAAAAACTAATAGAAATGACAAAAACACAACTAAAATGCTAAAAATAAAATAAAAATGAGCCAGAATATAAATGAACAAATCCCTCTGTGAAAATCTTCAGAATATGTATATAAGAACACAACAGTAAAGTATGGTGTAAGTTGTAGTCTATTTCATATAGACATACAGTAATCTCAACGTGTAAGACTCTGTTCCTGTCCTGTCGTGTCTCCCCCCCTGTCTTTGTGATTTTGGTTCGTCCCTCTTTAGTTTGATTGTTTCACCTGTTGTTTTTACACCTGCCCTCACTTTTGCCTTGATTTGTAACCCTTTAAATACCGTTGTTTTTCTGTTGTATTCAGGTCTTGTTTATGTCAGTGAATGTCTGTAACGTTGCAGTGTTTCCTCTCATGAGTTATTTAGCTGCTGCCCCCTCAGCCTTTCTTTTCGCTCTGGTTTTTGTTATTAAATGTTTTGATATTGCATCTCGTCGTGTCTTCTGCTCATTACCTCGCTGAGAGGTTCAACACACGCCCCGCACACGACACCACGTGTGTGAAACAATGTTATAAAGAACAAAATAGGCCAAAATCTCAAAATTTATTACTGTGTAAAAAAAAAACTTTTTTTTTTGATTGTCGTGTCTTAATAGTGGAATAGAAAGAAAGCAATTTAGATCAGTGGGCAATGATTTGATGAAACAGTAGACATGACTCCATTCTTCCCGAATCCTAGCCAGGTATATTAAAGGTTTCCCATAGGATCAGACAGCCTGGTGTCATTCTTCAAAGCAAGATACAGAGGCGTCTCATCCCAGAGCGGCAAAAGGCCAGGTTAACCAAAGATTAAAGCCCGACCCGTAACTGAGAGTGTCATTCAAACCGGCTCGGGCTGCGCTTCTTTCATCATCCTGTCATTAGCTGTAAGACGACAGATACAGCGCTTGACGGGTAAATACGCGGGCTTAATCAAGCGATCGGGCCGTCGTGAGCCTCTGTCACGTTTCTGAGCTCACCGGCCAAATTCTGTCAATAGCCACAAAGGCTTTTGTCATTGAGGGACTGTATCTTGGAATCAGATTCGCCGCACACGTTTCCTTTGATTCTTTGACACTAGACTGAACGCTGAGAACCAGGCCCTGTGTCTCTGTTTCTGGCCAAGTGTTTTTACTCTGTGACAAAAAGAAAGCCATCTCGTTTGAAGTGGCTTTTGTCCTTTCAGACGCAACATTGATTATATTTCCCAGACTTTGTTACAAGGTGGGATTTTTCTCAGTCTGGTTCAATCAGCATCGCACTAGTTTCAGTCTTGAGAGCTTCGAAAGCACACGACTTTCACACAAAATCACACAGATATCTATTCCATGACTTATAAAGTGAGCAGCGTTTAAAATTCAGAGCCAGTAAAGATGATTCATTTATGTGAATCAGTTCAACCTGTAGGTTGTAGTGAATCGATTCAAAATTTTAATGTATTTTGACTACTTTTTTTTTACTCTTTAAGTAGCGATAACAGATGTAAGGTTGGTAAATTTACATAATTTTTGTGAATCAGCTCAAACTTGATTTTACTTGATTTTACTTATACTGCTGTGAAAAAAATGGTTGTGGATGGCATTTTTAACATTAAAAAAGTTTAGAATAAATATAAAAATAAATAGTAGAAATATTATAGGATAAATCAACACCAAATTTGTGCTTATTCATACAAATTCGTATGACCTCACTCGTGCAATTGTGTACGATTTCTCCACCTCAGTGATGGGTAAATCACTCAAATTCATCCAAGATGTAGATGAGTTTGTTTTCTCATCACATTTGGAGAAATTCTATCACTTGCTTTTCAATGGATGCTCTGCAGTGGATGGGTGCCATCAGAAAGATATTTAAACAGCTGATAAAAACCTCCCAATAATCCACACCCCTCCAATCCATCAGTTAACATCTAGTAAAGCCAAAAAACTACATGCTTGTTAAAGACGAAGATGTTTTTAACTTTAAACCGTTTGCTTCTAGCTAAAATAGCGGCAATAATCTATACTAACACTGTTTTTACTTATAAATGGTGCTCGATCTGTGCAGATTTCTCTCCTGATTCAGACCAAAACACTTTTTTTTCTGACGGCACCCATTCACTGCAAGAGTATCCATTGGTGATCATGACTTGTTTATAAGAATATACATGTAAAAAGGAAAAAGAAAAAGTTAAATAACTCATGAAACACATTTGGATCAGCGCCACAGAGCTTAACGGCTTCTCCCTTCTTTCTCCCTGTTTTGTTGTTGTTTCCTTTCCCCCATCGTTTTTCCCATCAAATATTTGTTCACTCCTCTGTAACACATTAAATGAGGTTGCCAGACCTTCAATCTCATTAGGAGGGAAGCCCAACTTTGATTTTCTTTATTAGGAAACGTTATCGTATTTGAGGCAGGCTGGCAGAGTGACTTAAAGTGTGGACTCATTAAAAAATTCAATTAAACTCTCTCTCCTCCGCCCGCGTCTAGCTCTCATATAATGGCATTAGTTCTCATCAGCGAAGGTTGCCAGGTTGACACATGCATAATTCAGATATTCATTGCGTCAAAGGTGTTAGAAAAAAAGTGTATTCCAGATAGCAAACAGAATAAGATATTACAGCCTTGAAATAGCATCAAACTTTTGTAATTGCCTGGCAACATGTTACATCCAAACACAAACACGTCTTTAGATCTTCACAAGGGTTAAATAAAGTTAGTAAGTCTTTTTTTTTAAGTAATAGTCCAGGTTCAATACAAGTTTTAATATTATACGTACATTGCAAAAAGTGAATTTATTGCATTAAAAACACAAATAAACCTTCAAATATTTTAATGCATTTAAACTTTGGTTACAATTAATCATAAAAAGATGTCATTCACAAATACCTTTACAAGGCATTAAACTGTTAAGAATAAAGGTTATTCTTACTGTTTTTAAGCCTAAACTAAATTTGATATAATATTGATATACATATATTACATATATGTAATAATACCATTGTTTTTACCCAATATATCTTTTAATTATGACAAAAAAAATTAAACAAATTATCGCGTCGACATATTAAAGCTAAGAATTTCCTATTTAAAACAACCCTTCATGTGGAAAAGTGACTAAAAGGGGTACCTTGAGCTTCAAAAAGCGACGCAAAAGGGTCTTGACCAAGCGTCAAAATGTGTTGTTCCTCCATCCGATGCGATTGACAGCTGAGGTATCTGTATGCAGTCAGTACATCTCTCTACTATAAACTTGTGCAGTATTGAGGAGAAACCTACTTAAAGAAGTGATTTCCTAAGTTAACTAAATTTTTCAATAGTGTCACAGCTTTAGAAAAGTAACAAAATAAAGTGACAAAATGCTGCATTGTTGTTTATTTGTCATAGACTGTACGGCTGAGTGGTTATCCAAGCTGCAGTAATAACAAACACCCTCTCAAAACTCTTTTCTGTGTGTGTGTGTCATAAATAGCACTGGGAAGTCTGATTCATTTCAAGCACATTTGGATGGTTTATTTTTGGAACCATTTCCAAAACACAAAAGTGATTCATTTGCATCTCTATAAAGCATAATACTGTATGTCTATTTTATAGTGCATTAATTAGCTACAAGCTGCTGTCCATTACTGTTTTGGTTTGAAAGGTTGTACAAAATTGATTTTAGTTTGCCAGAATAGCTAATCATCATTTAAATAAGCTACAGTTTCTCCCAAACTTTGCATGCTAAAAAATTAATACAACTTCAAATTGACAGTCACATTCATAAGCTGCCTCTGAAACTTTAGTTTGTCTTGAAAAAAAACCCCAATTCGGATCAGGTTTGATTTCCTGTGTTTTTGAAATCAAACCAAAAATTCAGGAAAGGATGACGAATACAAAAAATAAAAATAAAAATGCATGCAAAAAGTTTGTACTCGCACCGAAGACACTAGTAATGTTATAAAAGATTTCTGTTTCAAATAAATGCAGTTCTTTTGAACAACCTGTCCTCCAACTAATATATGAAGCAGCACAAGTGTTTTCAACTTCAGCAAATCAGCCTTGAGTAATCATGCTGAAAATTCTGTTTTGATTACAGAAATAAATTACAATTTGCAATATATTCAGATATATTAAATTTTAAATAAAAATAATATTTTTTTTTACTGTTTTATCATATTTTTCATGAAATAAATGCAGCTGTGCATTTTTTTATTATAGAAATGTCTATATTATTAGTCTACAGGTGCAGAACTGCTCAAGACCTCAAATAATATTCACTTGAATCATCCTAAGAAATTCTCGACAGAAAGAGGACATCGCCGGAGAACATTTGATTATTGCTTCAGCTTAAGCTCAAAATATGTCCAAATTTATCAACACGAGGTTAAAGGCTAATCAACCCATTAACGGAAATCCTCAAGGGGTCAAACAGCCTCCAAAAACATCTTTATTAGCTACTGACCCACAAAACCTGTTAGGAAATATCAGCGGCAAACACTCTCCACCCCACAAAGCATCGAGCGGTAAAAAAAGCTACGCATAAACAGCTCAAGCCGTCTCAACGGTGACCCGACTCTCGCTCGCTCAAATTAAACAGCCAGCTATCTAGAGACTCACTGTTTCCTTTTCCTGTTCTCACAGACATAAAAAGAAGATGTTACAGAGGCTAAACTCTCATAAAACACTTTGCTTTTCTCCAAGTGATGCAACCCGCTGTAAACTCTCTGCTTTGAGGGTCTTTGGTTTTCTGGCATTTTTACAATGCACTCAAGAGTCCCGTGACTTCCCTGCGAGGAGGGAATTAGCTCTATGCAAATGTTGCCGTGTTCCTTCAATAAAAAGAAAACCACTGAGCAGGCAAATCTACAGTCTATAAAGCACACTCGCGCGGAACGAGGAAACCTGCCATGAAGTTAATAAGACTTGTGCTCTATTAAAATAAATAGACAACAATAAAAGCTTCCATTTGCCACACCCCAGCAAACAAACCCTCGGAGCAGCACTTTAAAGCGGCACGGGCAGGATATTGAAGAAAAATGGCCCTGAGACAGAAAAATGTGTGGAGAGAGGCACAAACTGGGGCTGGAGAGAATGAAAGGTGAAATTAAAGCCTAGTCGGGCTGGTCAAGCGTATGAGGCTCTGTTGGGAGATCCGTCATTTATATCCGTTCAGGTTTCGGCCCGTGATGCTTAGCAACGGTGAGGCTGAGGGATCGGATCGGGACGTGAGAAAACAGAGCTGACATTTACAGGCAGAAGATCAGAATGAGATGCCTGCAGAAGTGATCGGAGAACTGATGAACCGCTGGATGTGTAGAGGTGAAGAGACACAGATGAGCATGAGAACTAACCATGCATTATTTAGCTGAACGAAATATGAGAGATATACTGAAGTATAGATAAATAGAACAATAGATAGACACACACAGACACACACAGAAATAAACTATTATCTTAATACAAACACACAGACACTTACACGGGCATACATTCACACACGTTGTGGGGTAGATAGCAGTTTTTCTCTTTGAGTTCTCAGATGAGAAGCAGGAGTATGTTCTGGCGGCTCCATCACTCTATTTGTCATCCTGAACGCCTGAAGCGAGGCTCAGACCCCAGAGGTTCTGAAGGAAAGCACAGAGGATGAATAACAGGTGTGGGCCGGTAAATATGTGAGCCGAGAGGCCGAGCAATAACGGCAAAACTACAGGAGATGAATCATCCGCAGAGACACAGCTCTGATCTGAGCACATGGACCACAAACCCACTCCAGATAACCGTCTGGGCCTGACACGCTGACAGAATCGTCCCAGAGATCCATTATATTGGAAGAAAAATGGAGAATAACATCAGGCTATCCGAGGTCGATCATCAAACATCAGGATGGCGTTGTGCTTTACTGTTCTGTCACTGAGCTGCTGCTCTATAATATTTACAGTGATTAATAGATTTCCTTCACTAAAGGCCATAAACAATAAAATAATTATTGGAAGTAAGCTATTAAGATCTATTACAACTTTAAACGGCATGAAATGTAATTTACATACTATAAGGCCTCTTTACAAACCAAATGGTTATACATTTTAGCAGAATTTGCAGAACAGCATGAGATGTTGTGTATATATGTGCACATTTATCATATTTTCTGTTGAGTTCAGCATGTGACGGATGGCAGAAATCAAGTGAATAGCTGTAATGCTTAAACAAGCATTAATCTTCATTATGACAGCCCCATGAAGTAGCATCCTAATTGAACATCTGGTTTTTCCACACAAACGGCTGCAAAAAAATGTGCAAAAGTTGCTAAATGTTTTCTTTGGAAGATAGTCTGTTTGAATCTCACTTCACTTAAAAAGCATTATTCTTACATAGAAAAATAGGTTGCAGGTAATTACTTTTCTGAAATATACACATGCATGTATGTGTATTTACATACAGTATGCATAATAAATATACAGGACACACATATATTATGAACACAAAAACTATTATTTCAGATGTGATTTATCACAGTTAATCCCAGCGCTAATTAAAACAACTAAAATATATATTTATTTTAAAATATAAATATATGCATAAAAACTATTGACAAATGCTAAAGGTTTAAAGCATTGATTTACTTATAACGCCAGTTTTATTTGTTATTTCTGACCCTAGGGACCAGTTTTCCTCCTTCATATCACTGATATTGTGTGATTTCATATATACGGTAAAACCAGCGTCTCAGTGTTGTTAAAGACGGCGGCCGTGCTTGAGAAACCAAAGCCTGGCTCTAAATTCTATTTGAAATCCATTTGGATCCATAAGTCTCCATTCCCTCCTTTCTCAAGTGCAGACAAACAGTCTCCTCGTCTGGCAGCCGGAGTAATTTCATTTAGGAGCAGGATACACGGCATCCGCTCGGCCGCTGTTATGCAGCCAGTTTTTATTTAAGGCCGTCAAATAAATGTAATAAGAGCCCTGCGAGCCGCGAGGAGCAGGAGCAATACGCCTCAGTAACAGGCGAGTTTATGGATAAACGGCAATTATTGAATTAGGTGCTGTACTTGGATCTGAGATGCTCTGCCACCGTGTGAAACAGAGAGGCACGTAATTAAGCACAGAAACGATGACGCACAGAAAGTTGCACACAAACAGTGCTTTTTGTAAATGGCAGATTAATTTGCGCTCCCAAATAAAGGTGTGATATGCTGAGAACCCGTGGGCTATTAATGGCTGATGCTGGAGTTCAGGTGTGAATGAGGCTCTTTGTGAGTCACCGTGTTTGAAATCAGAGCGCCGCTCGACATCCTGATGAGGCTGGGTCTTATTAAAGCGCTGATGACTCATGCACTTTGACATTTATCATCCTTCATGAGGATTCTGCCTGATATTAATGCATTACCTGAGTCGTGCGATTCGGCCTGGTCTGATGCTGATATATCCACCATACACTCGGACAAAACTGTGTGAACTTTACATGCAATATTTGCTGTGACAAGCATTACCAACTTAAAATAACCTAAAATAACTCTTACTACGGTTGCTATGCTGTGAGTGTAGGTGTAAATGAAAGTCCATTAGGAAGTCCAATAAGAATTTCTTGCATAGTGACATAATTTTTTTTTTGTTTTTTGCAGAAATAAGATTTTATAGTACTATGGTAATTGTAATGCATTTAGAGATTTAATTCTCATTCATTTTAAAGGTAGATTCAATTACATTAAAATAACATTACAAGTAGTAAAAATATTTTACCAATATACATTATATATATATATATATATATATATATATACATATATATACACACACATACAAAATATATTTGGAAATATTTATATTAATTTATATTATCTATCCAACAAACTTTGGGAGGATTAACCAGCTGTCTCCAAACTATTACCTGATTACTCTATCAGAGCTAAAATATCTCTTAGCTTGACAAATACTAAAGGTTTAAAGCATTTATTTACTTATAAAGTGTAGTGATTTGCCAGTGACATTCGGATTAATTTGCAGGTGTTTATTGTCAAAGTGAGCAAGAAGGGTCAAAATAAACGGCAAAACAGGTATATCAGAGGGCAAGATGAACTCATAATCAAAGAACAGGCAGAATAGTCAGAAAACAATCATAAACGTGATACATAAAGAGGCAAAACAAGAAATAAACGCTTAGAAATGAGCACACAAGAACGATTAACCAGCTCCAATCTATTACATGATTACCCTAATATAGACAGCTCCCTCTCAGTTTCCCCCAGGCCACACTAGGCCAGGTTTCTCCAGAGGTTTTTTTTTCTCTTTGGTTCCTCGCCACCGTCGCTTTTGGCTTGCTTAGTCAGGGACACCTGGTTTCCAGCTACCATAGTTTCCCGATCCAGAGCCCACCTCTAATATCTGTTACATTAACGGCCTTTTGCTTCTCTAAGGCCGCATTGCCATTCAAGTAATTTATCGGCCATCTCACTTCCTCCCAAGGGGCGCACGGGGACGAAGCTGGACATAGAGCTTTGCCAGCTCCCACCTCCTAGGCGTTAAATCCCGAGGGCTCAGGGTCTGCCAAGCTCCCTGCCTGCTCCCCGGACAGCACGCCAAACATGCTTATAATATGGTTATTAATGAGGAAGTGGGAACTTGTGAAATATATTTAATATATGAACTAAAGTCCGGATTGAGCCGCATTTTTTTGTCCGAGCCCGGCCCTCGTCCGACAGAGCAGTAATTGAACCCGATCCGAGATCGACAGGCATTAAGATATTTATGTCCGAGCCCGACCCGAGCCCGACACAGTTAAAATTTAAAAAAAATTCTCTACTAATGACACATGCGCTATTTTTGTGTTGAAAGCCCACTTTTATTAAGCAACTGTATATAAATATATGTATATGTAACTGTATATATATGTATATACACACACTAACCTAAAAGATTATTAGAAACACCTGTTCAATTTCTCATTAATGCAATTATCTAATCAACCAATCACATGGCATGACATGGTTGCTTCAATGCATTTGGGGGGGTGGTCCTGGTCAAGACAATCTCCTGAACTCCAAACTGAATATCAGAATGGGAAAGAAAGGTGATTTAAGCAATTTTGAGCATGGCATGGTTGTTGGTGCGGGACAGGCCGGTCTGAGTATTTCACAATCTGCTCAGTTACAGGGATTTTCACGCACAGCCATTTCTATGGTTTACAAAGAATGGGCTACAACAGCAGAAGACCCCACTGGGTACCACTCACCCTAACCCTAACCCTCCACTACAAATAGGAAAAAGAGGCTACAATTTGCACAAGCTCACCAAAATTGGACGGTTGAAAACTGGAAAAATGTTGCCTGGTCTGATGAGTCTCGATTTCTGTTGAGACATTCAAATGGTAGAGTCAGAATTTGGCGTAAACAGAATGAGAACATGGATCCATCATGCCTTGTTACCACTGAGCAGGCTGGTGATGGTGGTGTAATGGTGTGTGATGTTTTCTTGGCACACTTCGTGCCAACTAGGCATTGTTTAAATGCCATGGGCTACCTGAGCATTGTTTCTGACCATGTCCATATATATATATATATGTATATGTATATTTATTATTATTATTATTATTATTATTATTATTTATTTTTTAACGTTACATCAAAGATAAACCAAGGTTGTTTTAGTAGATTACCGTGACATTTAGTATTGAAATTGAAAATTCAATGATTTCCATCGGAATTCTTATGTCCAACTGAACATTTTGCATGATGGTTAAAGGTTTAATGTTTTATTAATATATTTTTATGCGTTTATACCTGCTTTTTTGTCTCTGTAAATTCATCAACCTTTGCTAATGTGACCACATCTTAGTCTCCTGTGATATTCAGTTTTCCACATTAATATCAAACACACAATCTTCTACCACTCATGAGACAGGTGCTGCATTTGGGAATCTGTGGAAAAGTCTAGGTGCTGGTCTTACAGCTTATCAGTGCCTCAAGGGAACAAAATGTTTCTTGTTTCTGCCTCATGTTTGGCTCTTGACAGACTGGCATACGTGTTTTCCTCGGCTACTGACAGGGCAGGACTGTTTGAAAACATTTTTAGGTGTTCTAAATTAAACATTGTTTACATGTTGGTGCATCCATCTGTGCACCAGGGAAGGATTTCATTAAGTATCTATAAATATAACATTTGGGGGGAAAGTATTATTTATGGAGAACATTTTATGTGTTACAGTGTTTTTGCCCTGCACATTCAGTACTGCGGAAGAAAATGACTAGGATCAATTTGTGTTTAAATAAGAGATTTATGATGCAAGATGTGCACTCTGCTTGATGAAAATTTAAACACACACCCAGTGAATGTGGAAAATATGGAATTAGGTGATCAGTGGGCAATGTTTTACATTTGGGATGGGAAGAAATTTATTCAAGCATAAACATTTACTCTTTCCTTTTCAAGAACATTGATTTATAAATGTATTATATGCAATGCTAGCCAGACTTTAAAAGCATATGTAAATACTTGCACAAAAAGATGGTCACTTGCTGGAGCTTCAGTATGATGTGTACTCAGGCAACATAAATTATGATAAATAATGCAGCATTGTTCTAAACTTACTATTCTGCCACATGTTAACATGTAGGGCGCATTGTAGTTGCATGCGGCCAGACCTTTCATAACAGCACCACTGCAGCTCATTTTAACATTTACAGCCAATCAGATTAGAGCTTACTAGAACTTTCCATTTGTGTTGTTGTCATGAATGGTACATAAACAGACTATGGCTGGTCTGTGGAAGAAAACTGAGGCCACTGAAGGAAAAATAAGTGACCCAGTTTACCCAACTTCACTCTAGTTTTGTTTATTTTTAAAAGTAGCCGCATCCTAAAACTGACTTTCAAAGTTTCATCACAAAATGAGGTGCTATTGGTAAAGTTTGTATGTTGAGAAAATGAGAGGGAATGTGCAGAAACAGCCTCTTTCTATCCTCCCAGGTCCAGCATGCAATTCACCCAGGCCCCGCCGCCGGTATTGAACGAGATTGCTCAGCACTCCACTGTTCTTTAGCTGACTCAAGGCTAACAGTGATGGACAAACCCTGAGAGACTGGGGCCAAATGCACACAAATATAACTGTGGAGTGAATGAAAATGGCATTGATTGCTTTTCAGTGCAATGTCAGTGTTGCTTTTGTTGACTGTCGGATCAATTGCATTTGCGACCGTGCTTGTCATTCAGGACACATCCTTTGTCGTTGTGCATATACTCCGTGGCATTTATAATTTACAAGCTCTCTGATTCAGGAAAATGAATGAAAAATATGGATAATACCTTGTACTTCTAGCTTTCTCCAGTGAGAATGTCTTTCACCTGTTTTTATAAATTCCACCTGCCTCCAACAAACAAATCATGGTTTTAAAGTGTCTTCAGCTGCCCCTATTTAAAATATGTGCCTAAATTTATTCATTTAAAGGGTCTTCATAGGTTTAATCCATTATAAAAGCTGTGTTTAGTTACTGAACAAAACAATATAAATATAAAAAATTCTTCTGTGAAAAATAAAATGATGTATTTAAATGCTAAATTTATAGTATATGCTTAATTAACTGAAATTAAACTAAAATGCATAAAGGTGTTAACCCTGGAGTATATTGTCTGACCCAGTAAAGTAGGACTGTAATTTCATAATTCTGTTGTCCTAAGAATATTAACCCAGGCTGATTGGAAATATGCGCCTCTACATACATTTCAACCCGTAATTATCTACCTTACTGCACGTTTCGCCACAGTTTCAAAGTGAAAAGTTCAGACAGTAGTGCTAAAACATGTTAAATATGTAACCGTGGCACATTTGTATTACGTTGGTACAGATAATTATTGCAGTGTTTCTGCTTGGTATGTTTGGTGGCTGTTGAGAATTTAAATATCCAGTGAATGTCGCTAAAGATTAATGCTATTTCATGTTGGAAATATCCCCTACACCAAACCTAAACCTACGCAATAGTGTTAACAAATGCAAAAGTAATTTAAAAACATATTCGCTAATGCAGCCATGCTATTTTAGCTTTCTTAATTTGAGCTGTTTTGTTAAACCATTTTACGTGGGATTCAAACCGGTGCTTTTCACCACCTAGGTCCAATGTCGCATCATGTGAGCTACCGAGTAAACCAACTGAACTTGACAACTCATATGAAGCTGTAAATGTGACAACAACGTTTAGTATCAGTTTTCAAATCGTGCAGGCTGTTAAAAATGTTTTGAAGTCGTAACATACCATGCAGCAACTGTGTGAAAATTAGCGTTTATTAATAAAAAATTTACCTGTAAATATATATATTGTTTTTAACTGGAAATTGCAGTGATTCGTATGTATAGGTACGTTTTTTTAGTTTTGCAGAAATGTATAAAGAGGCACGTATTTGCAATGAGCCTAGTGCAATTACATATTTGTAAAGATTGCATCTTTTTCACACAGATATTGTTTCAAAGGGATATTTTCCAACAAAGTGGTTGAAAAAACACACCGTGGCTCTTATTGTAACGTTCTAGTCTACGTTAACACGAAGGAGATCCAGCAGTCAGAAGTAAAATATAAACAAAAAGACTTTTAATAAGAAAAAGCAAGCAGTATCCATTAAATGTACAGGTTAAACACAGACTATACACAACGGTTGACGCACGAATCACTGAGAAACAGAGGGAAACTAAATAGGGTAGACAGTCACAGATAATTAACGCAACACACCTGAACTAAATATATCATTAATGTAACATAAACTGGGTCACGGAGCACATGGACAAACAAAGATCACATGGGGAAAGACAAAACACATCACAAGATACATCACACTAGAAAACACAGAGACAACTTCAAAAAACACAAAAACATAGAAAAACTGAACTAAAACAAACCCAGAATGTTACACTTATAAGACAATAAAGATATGACTAGTTGATTGACACCAAACCTAATTAAAAAATTCTGCAAATTTTCAACAGAAATAATTCATTTGATATAAATGAGCAGGTTTGTGTTGGCTCTGTTCTAATGCACTCAGCTAATTCTCTTGGAGGAGTCTTATTTAGTTTCACTGCAAATTGCTTCAAAAACGAAGCAAGAAATCACTGACATACATCACTCCAATTAAAATATTCAGAATGATTTAAACAGTGCTTTTTGCCATTTCAGCTGCACTGCAGAATTTTTTACTATTATAGTTTTTTTTTTCATAGCTGCTATAATGAATTGCACAATTATACATACAATCAAGTGTGTGAGCAGACAAACAGAAATCACACCAAATGTTCCTGCATATGTTCTGCTTTAGATTCATATCTGGATTTGCTTTTCTCATCAGCACTAAGGTGAAATATTAAGGTAAACTACTTTGTACTTTGCACTTGTTTGGTTAAGCAATCAATGGTGAATTCACTGATGCTTTCAATAAATGTTGACACTAATTTCTTTTTAAATGATATTACAAGCTGTTTTTTTCAAGTACTGTAAGATGATTATGAATTGAGCATGCTGAAAGTAGTTATCTTAGATTGCAGAGTGCTGAGAATACAGCATGATCAAATACGTGTGTTTTCAGCTTATTGCTCTCATTACTAAACCTCTCTCACCTGAACCATTGCACATAACTATTCATGAAAATACTGCAGGTATGAAAATCATATCCTGAGTAACACTGAGAAACTACCAAACCAGTTGCAAGAATATGCTGTTATTCATATAGTAAATTATTTAAAACGAAGCCACATTGCTTATTTGGTCCATGGCTGATCTAGTGTCTAAAGACAACGCACAGACTTCAAGATTAAGGATTACAAGATGCACAATGTGAAGCACTGTGTAGTCTTGGGAAATTAAGTCTTAAGAACAGAAAGCATAGACTCGAAGGCTCAATAGGGCACACTAATTTCATTTTCCCTCAAATTGTCCTTCACCACTCCATCAGGCCCTCAAAGCTGTTTAAAACTCTTAGAGGAAAACGTCCTTGAGATAATACATCTTGTTCGTGTAGGCTATGGTAATATTCAGTACTTATCATTTTGCTAACATTTACATTGTACAAGTTTTTTGTTTCGTTTCTAAATGCAAAATATATGGACAATATGCACAACTTTATCAAGATCTTCTCTCAGCAGATTGCATTACGCTGTCAAACGGTTCAAAAGGAATAAGACACAGTATCATTAAAAAGTAGCGCTGTGTTCTAATCCTAATCCGCTCAATAGTAATCAGTGAGGTGGAGCATGTTGGAGCTAAGGAGCTTGTCTTGAAAAAGAAGAGCACAAGAATTAAATTCAAAGAACAGATTAGATTAGGACGTTATTTGAAGTCATCTCTAGTTTTGAATTAAATAGTTATCTTTGGACATGCAAGTATTTTTGTTTATTGTAAATGCAAATGAAAAAAAAAAAATTTGATCAGATTAAAGATTTTCTCACTTAAACCCATGTGAACATTTTTATGTCTAAAATAAGGTTTTTGCATTGATATAATTCTAATAAATAGGAATTCTTGTGAAAATGTATTAAATCAAATGTAAATATATCATTACGCTTCTATCACTTTAAGACCTAAAGGATAAAATACCTTTGTACTGTAAAGTATTGAATGTGTACTTGAATGTGTATGTGTTTTAAAACATACCATGGGGATGATTAGCAGCACAATTAAAATGTATATTATGATCTCATGATGTTTTATGATTATGTTTTTGCAGCAAAAGTACATCATGAATCTTCATTGTTAGGATTTGATGAAATATTTTACAACAACACAAGGGTGTCAAAAGGTGCAACTGAAAAATCAAACCAGGTTGCACTTGTGTTTTAACACATAAGTGTTTAATGAGTGACTAGCTGTCACATTCTAGTTCGCTTTGGGGGCTAAAAAAAGAGACAACATTATGTAATCTATTGATATGAGTGAAAAAATACGCCATTGCATTTTCTTTGTGTTTTGCAGCATAATTCTTAGTTTCACTAAGGTTTTTATCACTGCAAAGCTGCTATGACCCAATATTTATTGTATAAAGTGCTGTAGAAATAAAGCATGTAATAACCTGTTTAGGATTGATGTTTTAAGAGTTAATCAATCTGTTGATCATTAATTTATACTTGGAGAGCAAAACATGTGTCAAGAAGTAAAATATAATAAATGTTCTTTGTAGCATCAGACTCTTTTTAGTTTTAACTGGAGCCTTATCTTATGATACATTTAAAAAAAAAAAGGGTTTTTCAACATTCTAAAGTAAACTTTTTATGAAATGTTATGCGTGCTACTTAAGAACAACCTCATTACAAATAAAAGAGTAAGTAAAAAATGAAGTGACCAAATCCAATTACAAAGAAAACAAAACAATATAAGCATTTCTAACTTTAATGAGCCTCTGAATCGTGTATTTATACAAAGGACTTTAAAAGAATATTGTATAAGGTATCTCTTGTATTCCACGTCTTGTCTAAATATATCAGTATTTCAGACACAGCAAGTCTGTCAGAGGACATGATCCATCTTTTCTTTGCAGTTCGTAATTCCATCTCACAATTCTTTCTGCTGTTGTATGAGAACAAGCAGCCCTATATAAATTGATGAGGGTATTGATCAATAAGCAACTATCCAGCAAACTGTGAGCAGAAAAAGAGACACCACGTATACAGTATGACACTACTTTTATGTAATCAAGAGGATTGAGTGGTTTGTTTACAAAGGGTCGTGCAATTCAATATTCAACCACTATAGTCAGAAATGTCACTGTTTATCAGTGACAAAACGTTGTGGTCATAACACATACCTTTATAATCATACTTTTAAAACTGACAAATATCTCAAAATGCATTATGCTTGCCTGTAGTTTTGTGTGTCCAAGAAGGACGGTGGACTCCGTCCATGCATTGATTTTAGATCACTAAATGACCAAACTATTAAATTTGCCTATCCTCACGAGACGGTTTAAATGTTTTGCGCTCTCTTCCTTGATCCAGGCAAGACTCGGAGGCAAGATTAGAACAAAACAAAGAACATTTATTTACTGAAAAACCACAAAACAAAGGAAAACACAGAGAGCAAAGCGGGAACACCAAAGCAGACATCATACGTTAACAACTGACATTGAACACTAGACAGAGCTTAGTTTAAGTGCACAGACTTATCAAAGACTAAAGACAACACACCTGGGAAAGACAGCTGGCAGATAATCAAACACTAATGACAGGGACGGGGTTACAAACGATCAGAGCACATGACACATAATAATCCTTTAGGTGAGTGTATTTTACGATTTGGCTAATTTGTACAATTTTGTACGACCTCACTCCAAATTTTAGCGAATTTTATGAATTGCCTAACCGCCCCTAAACCTACCCATTATTTAGACAAATCGTACAAAATCGTATGAGTGAGGTCATACAAATTTGTACAAATTAGCACAAATTTGCCACCTCGTATGAACACATACAAATTGGTCATGAGTCTGTGTGGATTTGTATGTATTTTTACATGGTGGCTAATTTGTACGGATTCCTCCAGCCTCACTTGTACGATTTTGTATAATTTGTCTAAACCTCCAGGATTAGGGCCTGCTTTAGGGGTCATATAGTTCATATGACCCCTAAAGCAGGCCCTAATCCTCATAAAAAAAAATTATGAGTTAGAAATTTTTTTTATGAATTTGTACAAGCAAGGTCATATAAATTTATATTAAATAGTCACTATGAAAAATATGTGCAAATTTTGTTGAGATCAGGCTGGTATGTTTGAGACTCTGTTTCCTTCTTAGATGGATGCTGCTGTGTTGTAAGTTAAAAATGCATACGTACTATATATCAAAAAATACTTTAATAATGTAACATCCATGGTTTGTCTGTTCCTTGTTTCTTGTATTTTGGTTATATTCTATGTCATGTGATGTTTTGTTTTGATGTTCCATGTGCTTTGTCTCCCCATGTGCCTTCCTTGACCCAGTTTCCCTTAATTGTCTATTTCGTTCAGGTGTGTTTCTT
>JAUCNO010000318.1:1112858-1126899 GCA_032353835.1 Enteromius viviparus | reverse complement strand
ATGGCTGCGCTTGTGTGAAGTAAATGTAAATTTTTTCAACTTTCTGCTAAGATATATTGCAAGCCCGCATATTTTGCCCGCGGAAATCTGCAATTTATGCAGCGAAAGTGCGGCGTATTTGAAAAAATGCGTCCCCTGCATAAATATGCGGACTTTGGCTGATTATGCATGGAATCATGCGATCGCATAATCGCGTTTTTCTGGAGGGACTGTACCTCCTCACGTCTTCCTGAAATGCACCGGGGGGATTCGTGTTGGCTTTTGAAAGCTGTCCAATGCATATTTCAGCCTCATGCCATCAGTGCCTGGGACACGAGTTGCATTGGTGACACGTTTAGCACTGTTTTAGGCCTGTAATGCTGCACTGAATGTCACTTTTGCCGTTATTGCTCAGCAGGCGGTGGCCATATTTCAGGAAATGTCACTAGTTATGTCGGATGCTGACGAGGGGTTAATAAGACCACGCTGTCAGCCATGGCTGATATTCATGACGGGCCGTGAATGAAAACCTGGAAGGGATTATTTTTAACATTTGGATAATGTCACGCTGTAATTTCTTCAGGTTGCTGTGTTTCTTACTCCCACTTAAAAAGAAAACGTGCGAGTTTTTTGCAAGTTTAACACCGGACAGTTAAAGAGTTGTTTAAAGCGATGTTCATGTTTGCCAAAAGAGACGCTGCCAAACAGGACAAAACGACAGCACTATTCAATAACGTGCTACATTAGATCAGAAAAATCGTTGTCAGACCGCCAAACTAACACACACACATGCTGAGCATGTCAGTCCTGTACGGGGGTTGTGATTGTTAATTAGCACTATTGCATTTAATGTAAATAAAGTTCATATTTATTCACTCATTCATTCATTTCAGTTTCAGGTCAAATTGCCAAATCAACATTTCTCATTTCATTTGAATGTATTAAGTTTAAATTCTGTTCTATGTTGTCCAATTAACAATATTTAAGTTTTGTAAGTTTAATTATTTGTAATCTAATATCTAATTTTAGTTTCTGCTTTCCAACTTTATTAATTTTAATTATTAATTATATTATTATTAACTTTTAATTATTTATTTATCAACTCAAATTGTCAAAGCAACATTTCCCATTTTGATTTAATGTTTTATATATTTTTTTATATATATTTAATATTTAAATATATTTAAAAAATATTAATATTTTATATTTTTATATATTTAATATTTAAATATAAAATATTTTTATATTTAATTTTCAATTTCAGTTTATTTAATTTTCATCATTATTACATAATATATTATCAAGTTTTCCTCTTAAACATATAAACATAAAAATTGAGATATTAGTTTAGAAAACCTTCAGCTTAAAAAAAAACAACAACAACAAAATGATAATTAAATAAAATTTTTGCTTTGGGCAAATAGCTAAAATAAGTTAAAGTTAGATTATTTAATTTAATTTCTAATCTTTATCTATTTATTTAATTGTATTAATTTTATTTCCAAGGCAATACTTCTGAAATTAAGTTTCGAAGTTTTTAAAATATACTATAAAGTAGTATCTGAAAAACATAAACTTGAAAAGGTACATGAAAATTGGATATTAGATTAGAAAACTTAAATGAAAATTAGAAATGTGGCTTTGAGGAACAATTAAAATTGAAATGTAGTTGAATTACTAAAATCACTACACTTAACTAAAAACAAAACTAAACAGAAATCTAAAATGAATAAATTTAAAATGAAAACTGAATATATGAAAATAAATGCTAACTCTAAAGGTTAATAAATAACAGTAAATATTGGAGCTATCAGTACTACAAGTGCTATTTATATCTCAAACAAGACAAATATACATGCACATACTGTGCAACATAAAAATTCAGCAGCATTACTTTTACTGGAAATGCCACTGCTTTATTTGCTGGAGTCCTTTTCTAGTTTTAGCAGCCCTTTTCTAAACAATGAACTGCTGTGTTTGTGTTTTCAGAAGGAGTGCTTGCGTTCATTCAAAGCTTCATTCACAGTGATTCTTTGGAAAAACAGCGAGCTGGTTCTGAAAACAGCCAAAATGAAGCTGCGAACTGCCTTTCTGAGAGCATGTTTGAGAGTTTAATTACATGTTTGGTGAGGACCGAGATGTTATCATTGTGCTGTGAGAGACAGCTGAAAGCCGGTCAGAGAGAGGAAAGGATCAGTCGACATTTTTCTGCTTATTAAAAGGTGCTGAGAAGGAGACAGGCTGTCTTGAGGGAGAAAATGATATTAGACTCGATGCGTCTCAATTTGAATGAGAATCTCACAATGGTAACCCGACACATTCTGGAAACCCAGCCTGTGGCTTTTGGGAGAGACGCCATTAAGAGTCATTCATATCCAGTCCGGAGAAGATCTTAATTCAGTTTGAGATCAGATTGTGCGAATCTCTCACAGAACATGGAAGAATCTCCTCGGGGATCCTCATAAACGGCTCTGGATCCATTACTTCATCGTTCACTATTCATTAGCGCCTTTGAGTTGGAGAAAAGCTGAATAATGTCTTCATTCTGTTACGTGCCTAGCTGTGGGTTTTTCTGGGTGCGTGATCCGCCTGACAACAGCCACGCATCTAATTAATGGAGACGTGAAGCTCATAAAACGTGACTCTATTGTCCCGGAGCTGCTATAGAAGACTTTACGGCGTCGAAAGGTTAAAAGCGACAGCGATATGAGGCCGGCGCTAATTTACTGCACAGATGAGGAAAGCCGTATTTACTAAAAAAAGCCTCAGCTGATTGGGATTGATTGATTTGTTTTTGTGCTGCAGAAGTTGATTCAGATTGAAGACTCGTGTTATGTTGCATTGTACTTAAAAAGAGCAAACTTTAATCAAGTTACTTTGTAGCTACTTGGTTGCGTATGTTCTGAGTGACTGTGAGTGAATTTACAAATAAAGAAAAAAATTAAGAAAATATAAAAAAATATGAATCTGACAACAAAAAAAGTGTAAAAACTTAATTTTGTAAATATGTTGAAGTAATAAAATTGCTAAAACAGTAATAGATTCAATCAAATTACAAATTAATAAATATAATAATAGCATATAATAGTATATAGTATGTAAACATATAAAGAGTAGTATGTATAAAATACTTAAATATATTTTTAAAAATAAAATAAAAGTGAATGTAATGTAAAAATAAAAGCTATTTTAAATATTATAAATATGAAAAAATATATCAATATAAATTATTATTAAAAATAACAGTTGCTAGGGTGCTGTGCATGGTTGCTAGGGTGTGTTTCTGTCCGTGTGTCTGTAGATCTGGCTGGAGTTACTCACTGAAGTGTCATGCTCAGTATCAAGGCTTCAGAAAAACAAGCCTTCTAAAAGTGTTCATGTGGAGTTACCGTAATCACCAGACTCTGCTCTGAGCTGTTCACCTCCTCTGACTCACAAACTACTAGTTTCTATGGCAACATTCATAATGCCAAAAATCCATGTGCAGCTTTGCTGTTGATGACAGGAAAATACTGCATTAATTAATGCAAAAAAAAGAAGAAGAAGAAGAACAAAGACTCCTCAGCTATATTAAAATTACATATAATACAGATATTCTGTGTTTGTCACAGATGCTCCCCAACTACCTTTAATAACATCACGAAGCAGGAAAACTTTTAAAATTTGTTTCAGAATTTACCATAATACATTTGAGAAAGATGTGATCAGTCTATGTATAAAATTTGCAGTTACATGTATGGTCATTCTGACATGATGTGAACCAAATTAGAATTATTTTTAAAACTTTATTTTATTTTATTTTTTCAAAGTTTACCTGCATTTAAGATATCAATAATATATATTAAGCAATTTTTTATGTATCACTATTTAATTTTGGGTTCTAAAGACTAATGTGAAATCATGGTAGGCTATTATTTGTGATTATTTTGTCTATTTACATCACTACAGTATGTTAAGAAATACTTTTTTTAAGTAAAAAAAAAATAGCACAAGGACAAAGTATTAATATCTAATTATTTAAAATATATTTAATTTTGTTATTCTTATAATATCATGCTTAATATTTTTCTTTCAAATGTAAATAACTATATATTTTAATATTTAATATTTATATTTTAAGGTGACCAACATGCCAGTGCTATCATGAACTATATTAAAATTAAATAAATATTTAACATTTTGCTATTACAGCTAACTGAAATAAAATGTTTTATATATATATATATATATATACGTATATATATATATATTATTAAAATTTGAGTAAACATTTAATTTGAAGCTCTAAAATAACTAACAAAACCTAAAAAATGGCTAATAAAAACTAACAAATCTAAATTAAAAATGTATTTCCATTTTTTTATTTTGTTATCATTTTTTTATTTTTTTATTTAGTTTTTTTTTTAAATTTATGTAAATATTTATGTTAACCTGAAATAAAATGAATAAACTGAACTAAATAGACTAAAATAAAGTCATACAAGGAAAGTAAAAAAAAGAAAAATACATTATAGAAAAAATCTGTAATAGCCCAAAATAGCCCAATGCACTGTAGTAATATAAAGAAAATTGTATTTATTTTATTTTATTTCTTTGCAGGTGTTTTACATGTATTTTGAATTATTCCGTTGCATTGTGTTTGGTTTGAAAGAAATGTCTATAGATTTGAGCAAACATTATGTGGTAATCTTTGCCATGGATTTTTACAGTGCATACAGAAATAGTAAGAATAGTAAAGATTCTAAAATAACACTGCTTCATGCAATATAGCGACTGTGACCTCACAGAATGAACCAAATTAAATAAACGATGGCCGCGGGTGAAATGACCCAATCGTACGGCCATCTCCATGAATAACTCTTCCTGATGGGCCAAAGGACAATCAGGACAGACAGCCGCTGCTGGATTTAATCTAGGGAAAGTGATCTGGATTGAAACATACAGGGTGGCAAAGCCTTGGGCGCTTTATCACAACACTCTGCCAAAGTGAGTGACGTCTCTCTCGAGCATTGACACCGCTGCGAGTGTGAGGATGCTTATCTCTGAAGAGGCCACTTTGAGACGCAGATAACAGCTCCTCGTGAGGGGAGAGGATCGCTCCGGACAGATCCCGTTACCTGTGGCTCAGTAACTCAAACCTCAGCCTTCGCTAAATAAAGCTGGAGGACACAAACCCATCACCTAAAGATGAGTAAAAAAACTCCTTTCTGAAGATGTGAGGGCTTTTTGATCACCTTATGCATCACGTTTTCCACAAAAAAATTAATATTTGTATTCTTTTTCTGTATACTGTATAATGGCAAGCTTTTTTTTTTTTATACAGTTTTAAAACTTTTTCATTTAAAATATCACCCATAATACATCGGATGGCTGGCGAAATTGGGATTTCAGCACACCTTACGCAAGAACGTGCTCAGTTAGTATTGAACTGCTTCAACTGGTCCACTGAAATATTTTCAGAGGCTCCTGCGGCATATGGCAGAGGCAGTCACATCATTCGGGCTGCTTTATATGAGACTGCTTCAGCACTAAGTCCCGAGGTAGGTGTGGCCACACGGCACTCACCAGGTTTAAGTGACAATGGCCTGGCGCCAAATCTTCACCCCGTGGTCAGACCACTCATTTCTTGAGGCAGGACTGCCTCTAGAACAGGTCTCCAGGCATGCTGTGGTATTCACGGATGCCTTCACCACCGGGTGGGGGCCCACGTACAGTGGGCATGCAGTGTCAACTGCCTAGAGTTGCTGGCGGAATGGCTCGCCATCTCAAGAGGTGCCTACAGGGCAGGCACGGGCTAGTCCGCACAGAAAACACAGCGACTGTTGCGTACATCAATTGACAACCCCCGTCGCAGCTCACCTGCCACCTCCTCCTATGGAGTCAGAAGCATCTGAGGTCGCTTCGAGCCATTCACCTTCTAGGCTTGTGCAACCAGGCAGCCGACAAGCTGTCACAAGCTACACTTCCAGGATATTGGAAACTCCATCCCCAGCTGATTTCGGAGCATTTAATAGTCGCTCATGTAGACCTGTTTGCCTCTCCAGAGACCTCTCATTGACAGTTGTTTTACTCCCTCTGAGTAACCCCCAGTGAGCCTTCTAGCACAGTTACTGTGCAAGGTCAGGGAGGACGAGGAGCAGGTCCTACTGGTATGGCCCTATTGGCCAACCTGGACCTGGTTACCAGAACTTGACCGATTTCTCTGAGGCCCCTTTGTCACCCGCGTCCAGGCCTCTGGAAACTCCATGTCTTCAAGGTGACCTACCCCAATGGGTTGTTGACACCATATCTTCAGAGAGAGTGCCATCTATGAGAGCTGCCTAGACTTACACTAAAGTGGAGCATGTTCGTCGAGTGGTGTTCTTCTCAATGAGAAGCCCCTCGGAGATGCCTGATCAGAGTTTTTCTATTATTTCTGCTGCAGGGATTGGAGTGAAGCATGGAGCATCTGGCACCAGGCCCTCATGATGAATCCCTGAGAACCATAAAGGGCTGAGGCCCATGTGGATTACCTGAAAGGACTCCATGTATGGGTTTCCACGATTAAGACCTAGAGCCCGTCTTTCCCCGCCAGACCTTCTGCTACCTGAAGAGGGTTCAATCACCTCCAATTCTCCATATGCACTAAAATACTGTCTATTTAGGTATCTATATATATATATATAAGTATAGATGGGATGTCCTACAGGAAGGCTGGACTTTCGTACATCTCTATTAAATAGAACGGGGACGTTCCCAGTGTTCCAGTCTTACTGAATGGGAAGTGCTTTGATAGCAGTAACTGGCCTCTTGTCGGGAGACTTCCCCAGGATTCTGGAAGGGGTAGCGTCCATGGCATTTTGGTAGAGATCCCAATATCGTTAGTCATCTGACGTGACTCGGAATGACTGACTGAAAGGGAACGTCTCAGTTACGTATGTAACCCTCATTCCCTGAAGAAAGGAACAGGGACGTCACATCTCGTCGCCAATGGTGCGGTACCACCGCTGAGCGGCCGGGTCACTAGCTCGGCTCCTCAGCAAAAACCTGAATATGCGCTGCCCCTGCTGCTCATTTATACTCATGCTGTGATCAGCTGCAGCTTAGGTTCATTTAGGTTAATTGATATTGCATAAAAATTAGATTTTTTTTGTACTGTACAATGTTTAGGCACTACCAAAAGAACCAAACCTAAAATTAAAAATGAATACAAATTATTTATACATATAAAAAAACAACTACAACACACATTTAATAAAAATAAATGCTAAAACTGAAAATTCAGATTTGATCACATTTTAACATATATTTACATAGAACAGCTATTTTAAATTGTAATAATATTTCACATTTTTATTGCATTTTTGAATAAGTCCTTGGTGCCAAAAAATACTATATATCAACTAATGTATGTATATATATTATATATATATATATATATATATATATATTAATCCCAATTAATCACATTCAAAAAATATTGTTTATATTAAAATATGTTGTGTATATTTATTTTGTATATTTAAATATACACATAAAGTATATATTTTAAAAATATTTACATTTTTATTTTACAATATGTTGGATATATGAATAAACAATTTTTTAAATATATTTATGTATGTGTTTGTATTTATATACACGTAATATACATACAGTATACGAACTTTACAAAATTTATTTTGGATTAGATTAATCTATATTAATTATTTCACAGCACTAATTCGTTTTTTATTAAAGATATTTTACTAAAAAACAAGACAAAAATAGAGGGAGTGATTTGTGGTTTGGAGAAGTCTCTCAATGAGACAAACTGATGTATAAAGCGTGTTCACGAGACCAGATGTCAGTCCTGATCCCGGAGTTTGCCTCTCTCTCTCCGTCAACCTGATCTAACACTTTGGCCATCTGCTCCATAACAGTCAATATTTATCCACCCAAGACAGAGACCGAACTCAGCTTCACACCCTGCTTAAATCAAGACTATTTTTGCCTTGGTTTTTGACGTTATGCAAACAAGTCGAGCAAAAGCCCCGAGCTCTTCTGCTGCTAGAAAAACGTTCATCAACACTGAATGCTAATGCATCGCAGTGCAAGATCTCAGCGAGTTTGTGCTGCTAAATTAGTAGTTTGGTTGCTGAATGAGTCATCAGGAGAATCATGAGAAACTCCAGCAGAAAACACACATGCATGAGATGTGGG
The DNA here is from genome assembly GCA_032353835.1 of Enteromius viviparus. NCBI lineage: Eukaryota > Metazoa > Chordata > Actinopteri > Cypriniformes > Cyprinidae > Enteromius > Enteromius viviparus. Next base: position 1,118,739 of record JAUCNO010000318.1, on the reverse strand, counting down.
AGCCTGAAGGAATTAGATTTGTTGAAGATATTTTAACAGACCAATATGATCATGTGACCATTGTTTAATCCTTCTGCAAAGTGACTCAAGTTTGATCAACTGTTTCTCTGAGGATTATTGTTCCAAAAATTGCAAATCAACTCTGTGGCGTCACAAACAGTGCGATTGTTAGCATAGCTGAAATGTGTCATGCCTGTGCTAGTAGAATCACAAAATCAAACTAAAACAACTACTGTTTCCAAACAGGTAAACCGTAATTTAACATTTATTTTTGGCACATTTCTGGGTGGTCACTTCTTATAATTGATATTTTATGGTTACTACTCACTATTAACACTTACTATTATGTTTACTGCTCACTGTGTATGTGTGTTTGTATGGACATTATATAGTACATGTACCTTAAACATCCATAAAAGACATTTTTACGATATCATTCTTATTATTTATTTTGTCTCCAGACGCTGACAGATGTCTTTTATTGCAAAAGAACTTCTTCATAAGTTTGTGATTAGTCTTTTCTGAGCTGAAATATCTAAAAACCCTCAATTTATTTCAGGAGCAACACTGAAAAGATATTAAGACTTGTTTTGATAGACTTTACTGTTTAATATAAGTGTATTTTGCCGTTTGTTTCACTTCTGTTAAATGTAAACAACTTAAAAACAAGACACTAAATACAATCATCATAATAATAATAATAAAAAAAATGATCCATGAAAAAAGCAGTGTTGTTTGCTAAGTGCATTATTCTTTGTTCTATATGCATGTATTCTTTTTTATATATATATATGTATGTATTTAACTTTATCTAAGTTTGCATACTCATGCTTTTCTGTGTAACCTGCTTCTGAACACACAAGTCGTGAATTGTAGCTGGATGTGAGTATGAAAGGCAGCTAGACATACGGTTGGGCGATCTATAATTGATCTGTGCGGTGAGGAACATACATATGCTAGTGGACATCGTTTGCTTGTGAGCAGAACTGCAGCACTCGCTTTATCTGGGCTAGGCATCCCTGCGGAAAACCAAAGGCAAAAGCTGCTGTTCAACAATTCCCCTTTTAGATGTCCTCTCTGTTGAGGACCCTTCCAGGGAGAACATACCGTACAGTCACTGAAATCTCACACACATACAATCATTTATTACCACCAAGGACATCAGATTTTTCTGATTCATCCGATGATCAATTTTGCAATAAATGTATGTTAGAACAAGGTCATTTTACCTAATAATCAAGATGAGACATCTCCGGAAAATCAGTATTCAACTAAAAATCCTTCAAATGAGATCAGTTTACGAGAGAAGCATCACTAATACTGAGATATAAACACTTGTTTTGATAAATTGTGTAGACAGTATGTGTAAAAAGAAAAAAAATGAAACAGCTTCACTCAGAAATGAGTGCATAGACTTAAATGTGACATTTTAAAGCAAAAATGTGAACTAGTATTTTCTTGTGAAGCGTACTTCAGTATTTATTATTTTATTTATCTTTTACTGAAACTGATAATAAATGAATAAATAAATCTACTAGTACGATTCTGCATACAGAACTGATTATTTGACAAATTTTTTATACTTTTTCGCAAAAAAAAAACATTTTTATGATTTTTGGAATGAAAAATTAATTACCATATACTTTACAGTAAAAAGTGTTAAAACAACAAACAGTGAAGATCTGTAAATGGATTAACATCCAAATATATGTAATTTTATTGTAGAAATAAAAAAAAATATTGTATTTGTGCATTTTTCATGTTAAAAACGCGATGAATTACCAGATGTCACATTATGTGTTATTTTATTGTAAAATACTGTTCCAAACCCATCAGACTTTTCTTCTTTGAAAAACAAAAGGATATTCACTTTAGTCTTTTCCAATTAAGAGAATGTAGATGGCATGAAACATCCAAAACTATTGCAAAAACTTATCTAAAGTTAAGTGATGCTTTGTATGAAACTGAAGATGTCAATTGTCTTTTTCTCTGCAGTTATCAATGCCTTAACTTGGATTTGTCTCTCACACAACTGTCATGAACATTTGTAATTAAAGAACCACAAGGACGTTATGATTTACTCTGATAAGATGCTGCACCCGTGTTTAGTCTAAAGAGTGTGTTCTTCACTCCATCTTTGTTTTTGGGCTTTGTTTCTATGAGGTCTTTGTTTCTATGAGGCTAAATGATTCTGAGACTGTGAGTTTGATGGTTGCACAACAAAGAAAGGGTGCAGCCAACGTAGTGCAAGTCTATCACATTTGCATAGTAATACTCTTCTTACAAATGTTTACACAAGAACATTGTCCTTCGGGAAATATTAGGCAGCTTGAAGAAGATCTCTTGAAGTTTTGCCCTCGCAGTGAAACATGCAAAGACAGACAAAAGACACTCAGAAGCCCCAAACCAGCAGATCATCTTCAAAGAGAAGCTCATTCTCATCCTGTATCTCAGTCATGAAAAGGGCATTTCTGAAGAAACTGAGTGCTGTTTACCAGTGCTAAACGGGGGTGCGTTTTTCCAACCACAAGATCCGTCGGTACCAATAGAGTTCAATGGAACCAACGATCATAGTTAGCTAACGATGCTTTTGGGAAATGTACCCCTGGCTGGTTTTTAACTGGTCCACATCAAGCCTTTATGACGTATAACGCAATGTTTAACCATTTACAGTATCGTTATATACCATATGTAATGATACGCTGCAATTGGTTTAACATTGGGTTATACTGTATATAATTTTACAGTAAAAGTCACATTTATGTTTTTTTATATTCAGTCCTCAGTCACTTTGTTTTTTTTGTCTTTGCATACTTAATGTGGCCCAAACAACACTAAAGCATTCTGACTGTATGTGGTATTGTTTCTCAGGCCTCTCATGGCTGTGTTCTGCTAAAACTTTGGCCTGAATGTACTTGAGCTGAAATCCAAGCGCCGCTCATTGTTTATTAATGTAAGTGCTGCACAGGCCGCAGTCAAACCCTCTTATCTGCTTCTCTCTCACCCCCTTCTGAACTCACATACACTTTATCTTTTGAATGCTAAGTGCCAGCGCCTTCATAAAATGTTTTGTCAAAAGCATTTTAAACAATTAGCGGTGCTTGCTAAGGCTGTTATTATTGCTCATACTGAGGCCTGAACTCTTAACTCTTTTATCTACACACACTTAGGTTTGTGTGCTGTTGCATCATGAAATGTCACATCCATTCATAACGCAATGCAAGGGTTGCATTCTCCTCTGCAGACATTTGCATGAATTATCTTCATCTTCAGTCAGCTTTCTCATGAAAGAGCAACAGTCTGAAGAGAATTAAGTTGAAGTTAAACATGTCACTTTTAAAACAGCCCACAAATACACTGTAAAAAAGGCTAACATAGACTCCAAAACCACAAACAAACAAAACGTAACTTACTTAAAGTTTGTGAGTGGTCAGCAGCAGACTGTTGTTGCAGAGGTAGAATTGCTTCTCTTTCTAGTCTCTGTGCACAGCCAGCATAGACTGCTCTGTCAGCTTCAGGAATCAGTCCTCCGTAAATGTGCTGAACACACTCCAATATTTGTGTTTAACTGTTCTGGAACAGTGTTGTAAACAACTTTTTTAAACAACAATCATCGTTTTCTAGTTATGTACTCTTTTGGAATCACAAACAAAGTAGTTTCACTTTCACAATGAAACAGCGTCTCCAGAACATGGCGCCTGCAGCAACTAGCGTGAGAATAATAGCTCCGCCTTCTTTCTTTGTGTAAACATTTGGGCGGTGTTTGAAAATAAACCCTCTTTGTGACGTAGAAAAGTGGGGGCGTGTGTAAACGAGCCGTTTTAGGGGGGGTATGAACAAGTCATAACTTTTATAAAGAATATCTCTTTTGGTCTCTTTAATCTTTGCAACTTTAGGGATCTTCTCTATGCACTAACAGCTTGTAACACATTTCAAAGAGAAAGAAAAACGCATGAAATCGCATCATATGACCCCTTTAAAATCAGTGTCGGTTTGACCCACAAGTATAATAATAATTATTAAATATACAGTATGTGGCAGTACACCATATAATAGTATATTCACAAATTCTCACTTCTTCATTAAATTAAATAAGCAAATTTGGAGAGCTGGGAGAAAAAAAGGCGGAGACGGGGAGGAAGGAGGGATCATGCGTAATTAGAGAGGAGGGAGACGATGGTATTTATGCAGAGGCGGATAAATGAAGTTAGGAATAATTAATAGGCAAGTGGGTGAAAATACTGATGAGCGTCATTGGGTACTGGCTGTGCAGATACTCAGCGCGCTATGTTAAAACATCCCTTATAGAACATACTAAATGCGTTTGCATGCATTTGGCAGATACTTTTATGCATTGCAATTTACATAGCACTCAATGTATACATGTCTTCAACCCAAGCATTCACTTGATAATAAGTGAAAATTCAATAGTATTTTGATCTCTGAAATTGGGAAATGCATCTATATAGTGTCTTGCATCGAGTTTTGCATGGCCAAAAATGCACGAATATAAAGTTGAGCGGTCCATCAGCCTGTGGTGTCTTCTTACCCTATAAACACATATCGATTCAGGACATGACATATCGGGAAGCCCATAAAATCTTAAGCACATCTTTTCATTACATGCAGCTGGTGTTTATGGGTAGTTAGCGGGCTGTGGGCAACCGCGGGGCAGAGCTGGCCTTTCTGTCTATGGCTTTCTGATGAGGTTAACGTTCTTCTAATGTGCTAATATGAGGGTAAAGATGTCCAGTCATGAATTAATGCCACCTCAACACCCTCAGCAAGGACGCAATCTCTTCTGCATCCATTGTCACGATGCAATCTTCACTTTGCTGTGATGAATTAGGCCAGGCAGTTCATGCGATAAGAGAATAAACAGCTATGCAGAGCCCAAAATAAGAAACAGGCTGATGATAATCTGAAGTCTTGGCTTAACAAACCTTCCTGAACAATCAGAACCAAGTAACTCAGAGCCAAGAGTTTATTTCTTATTTAAAAAAAAAATAAAAATAAAAATCATGGGATACTGGTAAACAAATAATTCTGTTTTTAAAGAATTTAAATATTTTTTAAATTCTATTATTTTGTTATATTTATTCTACTAGCCTAATTAAATGGTATATATGATTTAAAATATAGTGTAATATTAAATTAAAACACAGACATGCATTTATAACTACATAGTAGTTAGTATAGTTATCTACAACTTATATAACCTTTTTTTGAATTGTTTTGCTATTAATTTAAATCTTTAAAAATATTATTTAATACAATAAGTATAATTATTTAATTTTATATATTTTTATAATTAATTAATAATTATATATGTTCCTCTTTTATTGCCAATATCAGTTAAACTGTATCATGTTAACCAGCAAAAAAAAAATATTTTTTTTCCTATTTTGCAAAAAACAGCTTGTAACACATTTCAAAGAGAAAGGAAAACCTGAAATTGCATCATATGACTCCTTAAAAATCAATGGCAGTTTGGCGCACAAGTGTAATAATAATTATGAATTATATAGTATATGGCAGTACACAATATACAGTAGTATAGTATATTATATAACATTTTCTCACAAATGAATGCTTTTGGCAGATACTTATATACATTGCAAATTACATTGCATTCAATGCCTACATGTCATCAACCCATGCATTCACTTGATAATAAGTGAGAATTCAATAGTATTTTGATCCCTGAAATTGGGAAATGCATCTATATAGTGTCTTGCATCGAGTTTTGCATGGCCAGAAATGCACGAATATAAAGTTGAGCGGTCCATCAGCCTGTGGTGTCCTCTTACCCTATAAACACATATCGATTCAGGACATGACATATCGGGAAGCCCATAAAATCTTAAGCACATCTTTTCAT
>JAUCNO010000318.1:1040837-1055389 GCA_032353835.1 Enteromius viviparus | reverse complement strand
CTCTCTCTCTCTCTCTCTCTCTCTCTCTCTCTCTCTCTCTCTCTCTCTCTCTCTCTCTCTCTCTCTCTCTCTCTTTCCCATCCCCGGAGGCGAACACCTCGCATATCTTTCTCGCTCTCCCTCTCTCTGCAGCGTTAATAAACATCCTTGTATCCTGCCCTCGGGCTGCACCAGTGAAAAGATGCAAACATACTTCATTAGAGCTGTGGCAATAATTTGTAAGCTAAATATGCGATGGGGCAGATGAGAAAACGATCTGATAAGACTCGCACAGACGCTCAAGGTGGGAGAGACGCTAAGGCACCGTGAAGGCGCATCAGCAGCATCATTTCTCCATGGCTTTCCCGTTTGTCTGCTTCCAGGAAGGGAGAAGCATGTCACGCCTGTCTCTGACCCGGTCTCCGGTCTCTCCTCTGGCCGCGCAGGGGATTCCACTGCCGGCTCAGCTCACCAAAGCCAACGCGCCCGTTCATATCGACGTGGGTGGCCACATGTACACCAGCAGCCTGGCGACCCTCACCAAATACCCAGACTCAAGGTAAGACCCCTGGCCTCTCGCATTGTTACGTAATCATAAGTTTAACTACAAAACTATTTATGCGCACTTTGGCTTTTTTTTAAGTTGTGCGATCGGGGCATTTTTACGTTATGCACACCATTCTGAATTGTTAGGATCATTTCACTTTAAGTGTTTTTATTAAATTGTATTATTTTGAAATTGCATGCATGAAGCTGAAGATGCTCTTTTCTTCGTGTAGCTCTGTAAAGCAATGCTGAGCAAATTCACATCTAGTACTGATACATCCACAAATGCATATGCGTTTTCATTCACTTAGTGTTCAATTGGATAAATATGCTAAATAAAGTGCTCTCTGATTGCATAGGTGATGATGATTGGTGGAGTGTTTGATAATGTACAGCAGTCTGAGTGGTTTACTTAATTAGAGCTGATTAGAGGCTAATTATCTGTTCTGATGACGTCTGAGTTATCATATGAATACATATATGAATGTAAATATGACCAGAATTCCCTGCTCTGTCTGATCCACAATTATTACTTTATCAGGAGAGAGTCAGAAATGTAAGTGCTGCTTTCATTGCTTTCATCATAGAGTGAGATAAAGTCTGATTTTAGAGCAGAGAGAGAAAGAAACTTTCTTTTTTTTGTTTGTGTAGCTTGATGCACATTAGAGAGTGTAATGGCATTTTGAGTCTGTAGTTTGCGAAATAATTCTATTCTATGTGTATGTGCTATTTTTATGTTTTAAGTGTGATTTAATTGGTCAACCAGTAGTTCACATTGGTAAGCCTTTTCTATTCTATTTATTAGTTCAAGTTATACATAAAGATGTCTAAATTCTTTAGAAGTATAATATTATACACACTGAGGGTCTTTATCTGCTGAAATGCTGCAGGATCTAACTTTTTTTCATCGGTGTCTTTTAATTGATTGGTCATGTGATGATTTTTTTGGGGGGAAAATAAGTCAAATTTACTTTTTTTTCCTGCATTTTCACAAGATCTGCTGTTCTGTTATTTCAAGCCATACAAACTTGCACTTGAAAAGCAAATAAATTTGATACATAAGACATTGATAATAAAGTATTTTGTATTTTCTTTAGAAACAGAACAGCATATTAGAATGATCCCTAAAGGATCACGTGGCATTGGAAACTGCTGATAATTCAGTTTTGATCATGGAAATAAATTAAATGTTAACATTTATTCACATAGAGAACAGGTATTTGAAACTGTAATAATATCTCACATTTTTACTATATTTTTGATCAAATAAATGCAGCCTCTGTGAGACTTTATTCAAAAACAACCCAAATCTTACCACCCCCAAACTTTTCTGCATCTAATGCAGTGGCATTCACATCCATACAAGCGTGCTTTCGTCCACAAAAGACTGACCATCCGCACACATTAGCACCCACTTTTACTAATCACACTGACAAGGGGGAAACCCACTCGTGGATGCAAACACACACACGCCGGCACAGCGACGGTTAAACAAACGCTCTCCCAGCGCTGTGCCTCAGAGGCCAAGCTGACAGCAGAGAGAGTCCAGTTAAAGAACCTTAAGTTGATGGTGTCTTTTAATAGATTGATCCCTTAATAATGCAGAGCGGGAAAAGAAACTCGCTCTATAACTAATGTGTGAACATTCATCTCCCTCCAGCTCAGTCTGCTGAAGTGACAGGACATATGAAAGTTTCATGCTCATTCTGTGGGGTCTTTCTGACAGAGATCGCTAGCATGAGGCCAGTTGTGAACAGCAGCTAATGATCGCAGTGTCAAGCGTGTCTTGAATCTTCATGCTAGCGTTACTGGTTGTTAATGCAGAAAGTATGCAGATTAGTTGACCTGTATCACTTTTAAGGACTTACTTGAACAAACACAAAAGATTTGATTTCAGTGCATGCTCTTTGTTTGGATTTTTAGCAGACAATCATTTGTAAACACACTCTTTTTAATGAATATTAGCATTAAAAGTAAGCACAAAACTGCATGAAGCAAAGATTTACAAAAATAATTAAATATTGAGATTAAAATAAAAACGTTAAAATAGTTTTACAAAAATGTTTAAATGCATTTAACAACAAATAAATGTCACGAAAGGAAAAGGAAACGAAAGGACTCTTTGAAGCTGAACTTGTTTACATCTGGAGTTAATATTCGTTTCATGCAATCCAGTCGCAATTATTCATTGCTAAATTTAGGGTGTAAATGGGATCCAAAGCATTTTGTGACTCACTCATAATACTTATGTGATTAGATTTGTCGACTTGCATCCTGGACCTGCCTATACACACCTGTCAGTCATTTAGAGTCACATGTATGCGTTTATAAACCGCGACTTACAAAGAGGACCAAAAGCATGTTGTCACAGATCCAGCAATATAGATAATACACAGTGGCAGGTTTGTTAGACAAACAACGAGAAAGAAGAAGTAGATTTTTGCTTCTTGAATCATGCATGGATGCAATAATGAAGTCTTGTGCATGCATTTGTTTAGGGCTTTTTCAGTTAAGTGATTGTGTTGCATGCATTGACACATGTAGTTTCAGTTCAATCAATTGCAAATGTGAACAGGACCTCATTGTCAGGTCAGACTGGTGTTTGTTCGCTCAGATCTCTCTTCTATACGGCGGGTCCTATTAACAGAGGAAGTGTCTGACAGGAAGTGTCTGTCTGAAGCCTCACACCGACCGAGGGCCAGACAGATGCTGTGTGAAATTCAAACTAAAGCAGAGTTTGTTTCTTTTTGAGACAGATTCATCGGACTGAGGGAGAGTAGCATGCATTCAGGTGATGCTGATTTATTGAAAGAATACCAACAAAAAGACTGCATTCACAGACTGTATTGTTATATATATGTACTTTTCTATAATTATTTAATTCTAAAAAAAATAATAAATAATTTAAATAAAATATTTGTATTAATTATATTTTTTATTAATTTGTTTTTTCAGCTATTTGTGTATTTGTTTGTGTATATGCATGCATATTAATTCATACATATGTTTATAAAAGTAAAAACTTTTTTTTTTCAAATATATTTGAATTTTTTTATGATTTTAGTTATATTCAGTTTCAGTTATATGATATAATTTTTTTATATATATTGTACCATTTGTTTTTAATACAAAGTAAATATGTGTATTATTTTTGATTGCATGTTGATGATTGCATTAGCTCTGAAAGTAAAAGATAAATATGTGATTTTATTATAGTTAACATTTTGTTTGTTAAATATTTATACAAGTTTTTATCAAATATGAAGTAATTTTTGTTCTTCACAGACTGCTAGCTAACTTCTTGTTTTAGGCCAAATTTTCCAAATCCAGCTTTTTCCCCAAAAAGTGAAAATGTCACCACCGGCGCACTGTAAACTCAAATCTAGCTGAAGGTTGATCAAGGCCACATCTTTATTAATGTGCTAAATATTTCAACGCAGATGAATCATAGGTCGAAGAAGTAAAATTTTTCAAGAACTCAAGTAGTCAGAAGTGCCTCGATTTGAAGAATGACCTTCATACGCCTGAACCTACTCTCAAACTCCAGTCGCTTCGCATATGATGCCTTGTCTCTTGCTTTGGTGATCAAATTAAACCATATTCACTGCTCTGAATGAGACTGACAACCGTATTCCCCTGCTGTGTGAACACAAGCACAGCGATTCAGAGGAAAGGAGGATGTGGGAGAGAGTATCAGAGAAAAGATGGAGAGAGAGAGAGAGAGAGACGGGTGGGGGAGAGGAGGAAGAAAAGAAAAACAGGCAGCATTTTAATTGCTTTTTAAAAAAAGTGCAGATGAAAAACAGTGTTTGCCTGGAGGGGCATGGTGAAATTCTAGCTGGAAGAATTGCAAGACCATATGAGAAAGGACGACCGCAGGCGCTACAGGGAGATGAGTATTGGTTTTTTATAAAGCATTTTGCATCGATTTCCAAAGGGGGGAAAAAGAGAGAGAGAGAGAGAGAGAGAGGAAAAACAAGAGCTTTAGAAAGTGCACAAGGTGAGGACTATAGAGTAGACTTGCGTGGAAGAGTGTATGAATTACATCGTGCATTAAAGAAAGGAGACGTCTGTAAATACATGAACCTGGCAGAGTGAACTGTGTTTGTGTTTGCAAATCACTTCCTTACGCCGAGTCAATAAACGCCTTTCTACCTCGGCTGTTGTTCGTTATACAGGCTTTGACAAGCAGTCGGCCTGATTTCTTTGTGCTTGTGAGAGTCGTCAGCTGATCCAGGAACTGTAGTGATGATTAAAGAGGAGATTGCATCGGAGCGGCGATAGCGCTGTCGCTCGGCTAGGAACGGAAGGAAATGCTGATCGTATCAGAGTTTATAAAGAGAACTGAAGTGCATGCAGAAAGATAGGTATTTCCAGGTATCCAGTCTGTAAGCTAGAATCAGGCTTATGTGCTGTGGGATATTTAGCATTGAAAACGGTTATGAGATGTCGGAATATGAACTTTTAGAATGAGTAGATTAGTGAAAGAATCTGTAGTTTTTGTCTAGTGATGGACACAAACTCTGTTCCAAAACCTTTTTCTAAATCGGCCTTTTTCTCGAAAAAGAAAAGGTGGGAGGTTATGAAATGTTAGATTAGGAGAAGAATGTATTGGAGTGTATTAGTGTTTCAAAACCTAGTGAGCTGCCTACGTAGACAACATGCTAAATTATGAAACCTCGCAAGTGACTTGATTTTCTGATTGTACTCTATTAGGCATCAAAAAAAGTATGACATTTTATTTATTTAACTAAAAAAACACTAATATCTGTATGTACAATTAACTCTTCTGAGTACTTTTAAACATTTTAACGTTTAAGTATAAAATAAAAAAATACATTTAATTGTTTTTTTTATGATTTTAGTTATATTCAATTTCAATAGGTTCAAAATGGTAGAATGTGGGAAGAATGTGTTATAATGTATTAGGAGTATTTGCTCTGTTCCAAAACCTAGTGAGCTGCCTACATAGTGAGCATTCCAACAAATCATGGATCCTCACGAGTGACTGATTTTATTTATTTATTATTTTACTCTAATAGTCATCAAAATAATTGTTTTTTTCTTTCTTTTTTTGTTTGTTTGTGATTGCTGTTAACTTAAAAAGTTGATGTATGTATTCATTTATCTATTCATTCATTCAACTATTCATTCTTTCTTTCTCTTTTTCCTATGATTTCATAGTTAAAGCCTAAATCAGATTTTTCTCAAAAAGTGAATTAAATAAATAAAAACTTGTTTTGAATTTTTACTATATTCTAGCAAAAAAATGTGTAAAATAAGACATTTGTTATCACCTAAAGCTATCTTATCAGTATCAGTGAACTTTCAGTCCGTTCACAAAGACATACAGTTTACTTAGAATCAAGATTTCTCACATTCTCTTGAATGTAGCTTTTCACGGATCAGGTTGTAATGTGTTTGGAATTGCAAGTTCATAACTGACCTGTCCTAGACACTTCAGTCACACTTTAATGTCCTATTGTAATTAAATAACATCAAAGCAAATGCAGCTGAATTGTGGTCCTGTTCCACTAGCATTAGACAAACACAGTGCCAAAATACTAATGTTTAAACAGTATTTGGTAGACCAGTTTTTTTGTTTATCTTAAAAATAAACTTTATGGTTCCAAAAAGAACATTTAACATTCATGGAAACGTTTCAATCCATAAAAAACAGTTACTTTATATTATTAAAATGTTCTTCACAATAACACAAAAAAAAAATAGCTTTTAAGATTTAATCACTGAAAGGTTTGCAAAATGGAGTGTTTGCGGTCTTCCATTCAAAGAAATGACGAAGCGAAGTTGTTTTGAGGAGATTGTAACTAGGAAAAAGCCTTATGTTTTGTTTCACAGGAAACTTTTAACTGCAAACAGTCTCGTATTTGACTCATAATGACTGCATATGCAAATCATCTGCAGGCTTTTATGTGACTGTCATGATGGCTTCGTGACATCATGTGGGAGTTATTAATTGGCATGTGACGGTTGAGATGATGAACCGGAGCTGCGAAGAAGTCTTCCCAGCGCTGTATTAATCTCACAGCAGAGAAGGACTTGAAACGCTTTTCTCAGCCACTCAAATCCGCCTAAAGCCTCTTGTTTCAGAAGCGAGCGTTAATGCGTTTTTGGCCGGCCACTAATAAAATTGAAAAATAAATGCTAATTGTTTCATGCATTTAAAGGAGGCTGGCCTCACTCCATTAACTCTGTGTGTGTGTGTGTGTGTGTTGTAATTTTCAGGATCAGCCGGCTGTTTAACGGAACCGAGCCCATCGTTCTGGACAGTTTAAAGCAGCATTACTTCATCGACAGAGACGGAGAGATTTTCCGCTATATTCTCAGTTTCCTGCGAACCTGCAAACTGCTGCTGCCGGATGACTTTAAGGTAACGGCGTTACTCTGTTTGACTCTGTTTGGAGTGGAATGCATGTAGTGTACATATATAGTATGCATACGATAGTGTGCTATTAAACCAAATAGTGTGTGAAATAGCATTCAGCAAGTAAATATGTTAAAGAGTAGCATGCGGCATTGTCGTCTCGTGACCTCATTGGAAGTTATAATTGAGAAAGTTCTATTAATATTTCATTTACATTTTTGTTTTTATATTTTTGTAGACATTGTCTTGTGTGTTTTTGTAATTTTTACTTACAAAATAATTAATAGAGTTTATTTTATTTCAGTTTTAGTTTAACTTATTTTGGTAAGTTAAGTTAAAAAAAAAATCTCAGATTTATTGAGATTTGTAGTAATTATTTATAACATATATGTGTTATTTATTTATACAATTTAACTCATTTTTATATTTTCTATATTTTATCTTTATTATATATCTTTATATAAAAAATTTTTATTTTAGGTTTTAATTTTGGTTCAGTTTTAGTTTAGTTTTCACAGTAATATAAATGAAAATAAGAAATGATAGCTATAGTTTTAATATTTTATTTGTATTTATTTAGTTTAATTCAAGTAAAATAAATTGTTTAATTTGTAAACTACAAACTATAGTTAAACTAGTTAGAAATATTGCTTTGGAAGCTAGGTGAAATAAAATAAGTTTTTACAAAACCTTTGTATGGTTTTAGTTTTAGTTCATTATAAAAATTGCATTTCATTAATTTGGCAAGTACCATTTAGTTATTATCCTCAGAATAAATAGATTATTAGATGAATACATTATTAGCCATTTATTCCATATAGGAAATTATTATGCTGAATTGCATATTACAATCTCAAAAATAAAGATACAAAAGCTGTCCCTGCAGTTTTAGGTTAATATAGTATGTACACATTAAATACTAATATGTAACTTTAAGGTACCAAAATGGACCCTTTATGGTACAAGCGTACCTTTTGAAAAGGTATACCACTTTTTCGTACTTTTATTTCTGAGAATGTAGCATAAACTCCTCAATCTGATCTCCATGTAATCACTGCTATCCAAGAGAAATGAAAGAAATCTCATATGTGGCTTGTTTTTCACTGCAGAAGTGCTCTTGTTTATGTACTTCACACAGTGGCCATTAGCAGTCCTACTTGTGCTGATGAATGAGAAAACTGACAGTAGAAGAAGACGTTTATGTTCATGTCTGCTATAGCGCCCCCTGTGGTAATACTGAGAATGCAATGCATTGCAAGCTGCAGATGAATTTCGGGTTGCATTAATGCACAAAATTTAACTTCTGTTCACTTACCTACAATAACAGCTCTTTCAGTAATACAAAGTTTGTTTTAACCATCATCATAATCGGACATTGGTCGATTGCTGATTAGTCCTGTTGTATTTGGTAGCTCCGCCCATAGTGCAATATTATTGGTTGCAATCCACATTGGATTTAAATTAAGTATCTAATGTGTTTTGATTGGCTGGGTTGGTGTCACATTGCACAGTTGACCACAAAAATGACATTAATGTATATATTTACGGCTGATTTCGACTTAACCTTCACGTCTTTTAAATCTTGATCTAGATTGATTCAGCTTTGCTGTCTGGAGCCAGACAAAGAGCCCAGTTTAGACTGGTTTGATCTGCTGATCAGCGTGTGTGAAATGCGAGCGGCAGCCGGCGGTGTCTTTATCTGTGAGGCATCGTGACTGTCATGGCCCGGGTGGCGTACATTTCGCTAAATCAGTGTGAACGTGGAATATGTTTTGCATCTTTCATTTGTACCAGAGATTATCAGTTGCTAAGCTGCTGGAGTAAATAAAGCACGATGCTCCCGGTCTTTGACTTTTAATGGCATTTCTTAAAGTTTTCTGACAATTCAAATGGATGCATGCAATGAAAAGCATGCACTGATGATTCATTCATAATAAACTTAGCAAGGAAGACCTTAAAGATTGACTTTTGAGTCCAAGGTTTTCATCACGTCGGATCTGACCTCTACATCAGCATGTGTTTGACAAAATCAAAGAGAAATGGTCATCTCTTGTACGTATTAGATGGAGACGGGGGATATCTCTGTCTCCCTCTCTTTCTGTTTGTCTGTGAGATGTTGTCTTGCCGGTGGGCAACAGAATAAGATCATTATTTTGGATCACAACAGGCCTGTCGGATCGCCTGAACATGGGAATTCAGTCTCGCTTTCTTTTTTCACCTCTCTTGTATCTGACTCTCTTCGTCGTGTCAGCTGCATGAGGCTGGACTGTAAGAGGAGCTTTAGAGAACGAGTCCTGTTAAAAACCGAAACCCAGGCGCATCTTTAATACCTCAGCGTTCCCTCCAGCGCTGATGCACCGCATGCATTTTGTCATCAGCACTGTGAAGGGCAAAAGAAAAGAAAAAAGACATAGAGCAGCTAAATATCCACATATGGAGGTTAGAAGCATGCTCAGACCTAAATGTATATCGTCCACCTACAATGTTTTCAGACAATCAATAAATATTTAGATTGCATGCATTGTTCTTCAGTATTTTTGTCTTGTTTTAAGTGCAAATATCTAAATATTTTCAAATCATGATGCATTTTGTTAACAATTAAAATATATTATAATATTATTCATACAGATTAATTATTTGTAAAACTTATATTTCATGCATTTTAATGCAAAATGTCAGTTTTTCATTGATTTGACAAAGAAGTCTTCAAAATTAAATGAGTTTAAGCTTAAAAGATGAACAAAGTGAGGTATGGCAAACTTAATTCAAAAGGAAAACAATCATATTTTTGTTTCTTTTTAAAGCACAAACTCTGTTAGTTTGGATGATTTTCTCAATGATTTTCTTCTGAAGTAAATTCAAATTCTTGAATCAAGAATGCTTACATATTTGTGCTCGAAGACAAGATAAAAATGCACTGCAAAAAAATATCAGATGCTGCTTCAACTGAAATTGCATTAATGGTAATTGCAAAAAAATCAAGTTCAATAATGTGTAACTTAATAAATGAAGTTGGTATTTCTTTTATTATTTTAATAAGTTACAGTATAATAAAAAAGCATATTGCTGTATTTTATCATATTGTGTAAAATCTTTTTTTTACATTGTTTTCCTGCTAAAAAACTATATATATTATTTTTTGACAATATTTTTTACAAAGAAATGTTAATGTTTATAATGAATTATAGTTTAGCAGCTTAGAACAGGTCAATAATATAGTTATACAATATAAGTTTAGCTATATTATAGCTTTATGTGAGTGTACTATATATAAAGTTAAAGTCGCTCACACTTATATATCCAAGAGCTAAGCCATAATGTAGTTGAACACAATCCCTCTGTCTGTTTCTGCAGCAGAATGCAGAGAAACCGTGTGTACAATCACTCATGCGGTTTAGTTACCATTCAGGCTGTGTGCACTTCATGACTGTTCATATCAATCTTTATGCAGATTACTCTGCAGACGTTGCACACAAAGCCGTATCCTCAGTTGAACTCCAACATTTTCTTCCCTCATCCACACCTCGGCTCCTCCCGCTCCATGATGGAGAGCAGAGGAAGAATAGTACCATCTGGACTTGTGGGAAATTAAGGGAAAACTGAAAGGGGCAAAAAACCCCTGGCAAGACATCCCCGAGAGGAAGAGAGCGAGCGTTTGGCAGTCTGCTGTTGTCTGCCTGGATAAAGAAACGATGAAGCCTGGAGGTCCGTCACTGACGGGCTCCAACGAGCACATGAGATCCTGCCAAACGTCTTGACTGTTGCCCCGCGGGCAGCGCTGATACCCCTCTGAGCAAAACATGCCACCCTGCACCCCAGTCACACTGCTTTTTAAAGATTCATTCACTTATTGGCTTTTATTTATGTATTTATTTGTTTTCTTGCTTTATTAGCAGCTTTGGTGGTAAAAGCATCAGAATCGCTTATTAAATATTAAACATCTGCGTGCAACTTTCCTACAGTTTTGCATGAGGAAACACCGCTCTTATTTATGTAGACAGTGTAAACATGTAGACATGGGCAAAAAGAAAGAGCAATATCCACACATGGAGGTTAGAAAAATGTGTTTTTATACATTTCCCTTATAGAGGCTATCAAAAATAACTTATATTGCATATTTAAATTATTTCTGCTTATTCTTTACAAAAAAATACAAATAAAAAACAACTTTTTTTTAAATATATACATGATTAAATAATACTGTATATATAGATGATATAATCTAAAATATATACAAGATGATGTATAGTATAAATACCATTTACTGTATAGTATAAATAAATTATACCTGTATGTTTATACTATAAATACAATAATATATAGTATAAATACACAGTACACATACATGTATAATATAGAGTATAACAATCTAAACGTCTTAAATCTAGATGCATTTACCTAAAAAGTTAAATTACATATAAATCATATTTTTTTTTATTTGAATGCATTTTGTGTGTATTACTGTTCTATTTGATTTATTTATTGGACGTGGCCTGAATCTGTTGCATCATCATCATCATCATCATCAGTCTTTGTTAAAGTAAAGCAAGCAAACTGTTATTAGGATTATGCTTAAAACACAAAACATTTTCTAAATAAATAAAAAAATACAAATCTATATGTGTTAATATACATGATGTAAAGTATTACATTCAAATATATTCAAAATAAAATACATGAGGTTGGGAACCACTGCCCTACACCAAATCCAACCCTAAACCTACCTGATAGTGTTAACAAATGCAGAACTGATATTAAAAAGGCATTTGTTGATGCAGCTGTGCCATTTCAACTTCCTTTTACACAGATTTTGTCAAACCGTAGTTACACAAACCAGAGCTCCTCGTCTCCCAAGTACATCTCTGTACTCCGTGAACTACGATTTGTGTTCAAATCTCCCAGCATATTAATATTGTTTTGAAGTCATAACATGATATTCTTCAACCAGTTGTGTGAAAATGACAATTTAGTAATCCAAATGAGTGAAAAGGAATAAAACTGCCTCTAGTGTCTAGTGTTCTTATGGAAACTGCAGTGATATGTACTTATTGGTACATATTTTGTATGCACCAAGGTACGTTTATACCAAACGAGACCAGGTAGGATAACAGGCTACTACTCTAGAATAGAAGAATACTGTACACATGCTAATCAGAAACTAGACCCTAAAATAAAGTGTTACCAAACGCCTTACTAACCCCAAACATTTAAATGGTATGTGTACTAAATGATAGATGTGTATTCCTCGTGTGTGCAGGACTTCAATCTTCTGTACGAGGAGGCGCGTTATTACCAGCTGACGCCTATGATCAAGGAGCTGGAGCGCTGGAAGCAGGAGCGGGAGCAGAGGCGTCTGGCACAGCCCTGCGACTGTCTGGTGGTCCGCGTGACCCCTGACCTCGGCGAGAGGATCGCCCTCAGCGGGGAGAAGGTGCTCATCGAGGAGATCTTCCCCGAGACCGGTGACGTCATGTGCAACTCGGTCAACGCTGGCTGGAACCAGGATCCGACCCATGTCATCCGTTTCCCTCTGAACGGTTACTGCAGACTCAACTCAGTGCAGGTACTGTGCTTCATTCAGCTCGCTTTATTCCTGAAAACCACACATGAGTGCGTCATACTGTCTAAATGTTTGACATGAATATCAAACTAGTTCAGTGTCAGTGGATTCATATGAACAGCATCACAGATTTAGTCCTGACATGCAGACTAATCTACATAGTATGAAACATAACGTCTTATTTAACAAAACATATAGCAGTGCGTTACTGTACATAGTGTTCAAATGTGGAATTTATTTAATATAAAATTTTTTATATTGTAATAAAATATTATTACAAATATGCTGGTTTGCTGCTCAAGAAACATAATTAATAAAAATTAAAGAAAGAAAATGGGCAAATAACCGTAAAAACACATACTGTACATAAAAATTAGGGCTGGGACTCGATTAAAAAAAATTATCTAATTAATTACAGGCTTTGTAATTAATTTATCGCATTAATCGTAATTTTCGCATGCATTGTTAAGACAATCCCAGAATGCATTGATGCTCAGAAAGAAATTGTGGATAGGGGAACAAGTTAAGAGACATTAAAGATACAAATGTTTCATTCATTGCTGTTAAAGTTTAATCAAATTTAAAGCAAACTATTTACCAAATATTTATGTGTCCATAGCCAGGATTAGGCCATAGTTCAAAAATTACATTTTTATGAACGTACGTACAAAAAAAACTGTTCTGGTGCGCATCCTGAGACAAAACAAAACCACAGACATGTTTTAAGATCAGTCTTTCAGTTGGAACAGCTCAGATTTACATTTTAGTCTAGGACTAGGCTTAAGCCTTGTCCATGAAACCAGGGGGATAAGATCTTTAAAACATTGACAGAATTTGATTTGGACACCATAGAAACTATTATAACACCTATCTACATTAAAGTTTATTGAATACAGTCTTAACCCTGTGTTTCACACACACACACACACACACACACACACACCTGTCCACACCTCCACAGCGCCCCCTCAGGGTGGAGCAACCATCTTTTCATGTGCAGCCGTATTTTTTCACTCCCTCAAAAACAAAACACAAAAGCGAGAAGAAAAGAGAGGCTAAAGAAAATGAAAATGCATAATTTACACGTTTCTCCTTTTTAAGACACAGCGCTTCCCTTTTAAAGAAGACTCCAACGTAACAGCGCCCAGAGCGGTTGAAATACACGTATTGCATTTTTTAATACCATACTTACACTTTCTCAAACAGCCTCAACCCCTTTATGCTTCTTTTATAGATTTCTAAATGGCTTGCAATATAATTAATTGGCTGCATCAACTAACACAACATTTTCTTTCTGCGTTTCCAGTAAGAGTGTGTCCCTCTCCTTCTGCCCTGTCTTTGTTTGCTGTTTCTTTTCTAAAACTAGTGGATTTGTGCGAAGCGATGAAGCAGGTCTTTTTGTTTCCGACAGAAGCTCGTTTGTCTGTTTCTGAAGCTGCTAACTTTAACATGCATCTCTTTCAAAAGGCCACGAGAGAGAGACTTGGCTAATAATGCAGTGCATAAACGTAACATAAAACACAAACAACTTTGATTTGATCGAACTGTTTTACTTCTCAGTGAACTCATAAACTACATTTCTCTAACCGTATCGAATGATTTGGATCTTGATGAAGGATGCATGTGGTGATTTTGGGGAAATGAGATGAATGCTGCTGTCTGTGTTTTGAAACATCCGTCATACATGGAATGTAGTGATGATGTCTTAAAAGTGCTATCTATTTAGGCAGCTCACTAGGATTTGAAACAGAGCTCACTTTATAGTTAAAAGCATTGGATAGATATTTTCATAATTATTATGTTTTGGCTTGTTTTCCAGTTAAATTGAATTTTTTTATATTATTTTTTTTACATAAATCAGTTTACATGAAAATCTAAATTGCTTGTTTTAATCATATTATGCTTGGGAAAAAAGTTAAGAATAAAATGAGGGGGGAAAAACATTTTAATAAATTTTAAAATAATAAAATTTCTAATAAATTTACTAGCAACTTCTGTGTGAATATTTAAAGGAGCCGTATGTAAGAAATGGCCAAAACTGGTACTGCAATCACTTTCAAAATACTGCTGAGCGGTGTCTCC
>JAUCNO010000318.1:1030052-1040737 GCA_032353835.1 Enteromius viviparus | reverse complement strand
AATAATTGCACACCTCAGAACGTTCGTCAGCCAATCAGATTCAAGCATTCAACAGCCCCGTAGTATAAATATATATATATATATATACATATATGTCAACATAGCCTACCCTGAGAGCTAGTAGACATGTAGTTGCACATTAATGAGAATTAGCTGACAAAGTTACTTACAGTTAATAGAATTAGACTATCAAATAAACCTTAATCAGCATATTAGAATGATTTCTGAAGGATCATGTGGCATTTAAGACTGGAGTAATGATGCTGCAAATCCAGCTCTGCTTCTATTTTTGCTGATGAGGTCATGCAACACGAGCGACTGTCAAAAGACATTGCATCGTATCATCCTAAATGTATGGGAAGAACCAAAGCGAATTTGCTCAATGTCTTTTTCAGTCACTGTTTTCCGGTCCAGTCGTAGGTGCCAGACAGGTGCTGAGGTTGGCCTGCCATCTCCACGCAGAAATTCAATTACAACTCCTCCTGAAGCGCCTCCATCTGCAAACAATATGGTGCTCCTCTTTTTAATCAAGCCTTCCCTGAACGCAGCGACCGAAGGCCCGTCAAATTAAAAGTCACTTCCAGAATGGCTTGGCCTGTGCCGAGCTCTAGCCAAAAGTAAATAAGTGATGATGATTTGCAGGAGAAGGGTGTAAAGATGACTATGGTTCCCCAGCAGCAACATTTCAAAATACTTTTCAGGGATTTTACCACATGTGTTTTACGCACGTCTGCGTGGCTTTATAGAAACGAAATGTGAATGAAATCAAAGCATGGTCAGCGTCTTTATGTGGGCAGTTGTGTTTTGTCAACGCCATACGTTTTAACGTCTCTTTCCATCTCAGATTTCCTCTTCCACTGGCAGCCTTTAATGAAAGATCATTCCAGCATTTTTACTCGCTCGTGTCCTCGGGCATCAACCTTTCCACCAGCAGAACGTAGCTGACACAAATAATAAAATCAAAAAGAAACAACATTCTTTAATAGATAGCACAAAAGTGTTTTGCAGTAATGTCACAATGTAGCAGAGCTCAACGAGACCGCGGCTAATTTCACAGACGCGAGAGAGCGCCGATTCTAAATACATTTCCGAAGGATGATGGAAAGTAGATCCTGGGGTGAATTACACCCGACTGGATTCAGATTCCAGTCATATTCGCTTCAAAAGACTCAATGGCCTCTAGTGCACCATACAAACAACCCCCGTTAAACACAAACGACTCCCAGAATCTCTCCAAAACACGTCTGGCTCAACTTTCACCACATAATAAAAGACATTCAGCCAATTTTACCACTATAAAAATGCATTATGATTTTGTTTTCTCAATTTAATTAAATACTTCCCCCCTGCACAGTCTCATTACATTATAACGCTTATAGATGTTTTACTCCAGAGTTAGCTCTATTAGTAATTTTAATTACTGCCTGTGCTGGTTGTCATTAATATTTATTAATTTAATTAATTTAATTAATCACAATTTATCACATCCCAAATAAGTTTTTGTTTACATACAGTTATATGTGTACTATGTACACACACACACACATATATATATTTTTATATTTACATGTTTATACATTTATATTCGTATATTTTATATTGTACATTAACATATTTAATGAATAAACATTTAAAATTAAATATATACATGCATGTGTTTATTTATTGACATATACATAATAAATATACACCATAAACACACATATATTATACAAAAAAATATGTATATTTTGGATACAATTATTCATGATTAATCATTTGACAGCACTAATTATTAACTATATCATTTCTATATATAGTCATTTGAATTACAGTATGGGTGAGAGGGATGTGATTTACTGTTATAAAAAATTAAGTCATTTATAAATAAATGCTGAATTGTTCAATTCTTTGTTGCACTGATATATACTACCATTCAAGCTTGGGATCTCTGTAATATATTATATCAGCAAGCATTCATTAAATTGATTAAATGTGACAGTTAAAATATTTATAATGTTACAAATTATTACTATTTCAAATGAATGTTTTTAGCTGTCTATTCATCAAAGATTCCTAAAAAAAATGTATTGATAATAATCAGAAATGTAGTAATGATGCTGAAAATTCAGCTTTGATCACAGAAATTCATTACATTTATAGAATATATTTATAGAATGAATACATATAGAATTGAACAAGTTAATTCAGATTACCCAACTCTTCTAAAACATAGTGTAAAATATTTTAAAATATATATATATATTTTGATTTTGGGGTGAAATGTCTCCCGGACATGTTCCTGGCAGGTTTTGTTCACACGTTTTACATGTGTTAATGCTAATCTCTGTTTCATAGAGGGATAGATAATGTATTCCCAGACAAGCGTGGGACGGCAGAGGGAACGTATCAGCAGGATATCCCATCATCCCTGACCAGCAGCTTCTAGTTTTGGCTTGGGTTGCTGTAGCGTCTCCATGGCAAAACTGCAGTAAAATTCATTCTTCAAAAACTTAATTATATCTAGATTAACAAGGGAGGTAATTAATTTCTTTAAGATGAGTATCTGTACCTGCCCTCAGGCTCAACTTTGTTGTCAAAACTGTATATTTAACCATTTTTTAGTGCAAAGTTTCATTGGCAGAAACATGGAGATTACCAAATTTTACATAAATATGGAGATATTCATGTATAGACTTTAATATCAGTTCAGACTTGTGCTTATATATATATATATATATATACACACACACACACACATCTGTAGTGATATATGAGATATATTGAATATATTTATTTATGATATGTATTTATATATGAATATACATACACCTTAATACATGTAAATATTTTCCAAATACATGCTGTGTGTTTATGCCTTTATATATATATACACATAATAAAGTGCTGTTAAACGATTAATCACATTCAAAATAAGTTTTTTGTTTACATAATATATGTGTGTGTACTGTGTGTAATTATTATGTATTTAGAGAGACACACATGTGCATATATACAAGTTATTTTTATAAATATAAAATATATTTTTAAATAATATAATTTGTATAAATATACATACTGTACATTCATGTAAATACATGTTAATATTTTCTAAATATATCTATAATAAATATACTCCGTATGCACACATCTATATCTAAACAAAATTTTTTATTTTGGATGTGATTAATCACATTTTTTTATTATTATTTTAATTTACATTCTTGAAAATAAAGGCTACAAATAAAGGTTGTTTCACAGCAATGCCAAAGAAGAGGTTCCCCTAAAAATCTTTCACTGAGCAGTTCCTAAAATAACCTTTTTATCACATATTAATAATCTAAAACACCTTTTTCACTGTACTCAAGTTATCATGCACTGGAAAGATTTCATGGATGGTTTTAGTTCTTTGTGGATCCAAAAAGACTCAAGAAGAGAGAAATGTCATCTCTTTAATCTTTCAATCTTCCTGTTGCGTGGTTTTTCATCTTGGCATAAGGCAAGATGCAAAATATCTTATTACTCGGATGTAGATGACCCGTCCAAACTGCCACTGCTCCAGGCAGGATCCAGAGCACTTGTCCAGATTTTTCCGTAGGCCACACCACTCTACAGGACCAGAGGGAAAACTGTGGCACTAACCGGCCTTTTCCTAGGTGATGTATAGCGCTTTCAACTCCTCTCCGATCCCTCTTGGGTTGCACGGAAAACCACTAAGGGCCTTTTAAACGGATGTGAGTTGTTTTTAACAGAGCCAAACCTTAAAACGAACACAGCCAGGAAACAAACGAGACAAAATCTACCGCTTGTTGAACATGTATGAAAATATGTACACAGAACAGTTTGTTCATCTATCCGGAATATATGACTCGTGGAGAGAGTTTGGGAAGTGACAGAAGCGTCAGTGAATAATTCAGCACCGATGGTTTTCATTTGGTGTGATTATTCCTGAATATTGTTTATTTGGAGCTGACTGCTAGTTTACGGCTGATGGATTCACATGGATGAGGTGGGTGTGGTGCAGCTGGCAGGAACAAACTCATGCACTAAAAACTAATCAACAAAACCCATCAGAATGAAATGAGTCATGTAAGCAAGTTATCTGTGACCTGGTCTGACAGGCGTGCGTGTTGGCGCAGGTCATTGTGAGTGGAAAGCCAACACACAGACCTTCCTTTATTGAGTCTCAGGTCATTGACCCGCACGAACCCTCAAACGGATGTTGACGCACTCTGTGTATATCACTATCTTTTAGCGGTTACTGAAATCCCTGTCCAGTCAAAGTACATGCATTATCTGTCGTCGCTGTGCGTGAAATAGTAATTGTACTGTTGTTTGCAAAAGGCTCACAAACATTTGCAGACCGAAGCAAACAAACATGTCAAACGTGAATCATGAGGTGGGATCAGATGTGACATCCTTCAATATGAATTTGTCTGGTTTCAATTTAAAACGTAGTTATGCATTTGTTCACTTTCTCTAAAAACAAGAAGGCATGTTCTGTGCACTTCTGTCTGTTTTCTACAGTAATAGACTTAAATTTGCCATCATACTGATTGGTTAATGGCTACAATGACTATATATATAAGCAAACAGTATATATAGTTATTTTCTAAAGCCATATGTTTTATTGCTATTCAAATGAGGCAAAAACACCTCCTAATAAACTGCAATTTGAAAGCACTGTATATTGAATAAACGCTGGGGTCAAACACAGACTCCAGCGGTTCTTGTGCCTGGGTCCCTCCAGCCGGTTCTTCAGAAGGGCTACGAAACCAAACGGCTCGCCAAGCAGACGTCAAAACACACACACACACACAGAGACAACACACCCGTGGCCTTCCTGTTTGTCTGGCTAAAAGATCTGCCCGCGTTTACTCAGGCTGGGAAAGAAGACAAGCACAAGCAGCCGAAGACACAGAAAGGCTGGATGGAAGGAAAGACTGCTCACTCCAAGTTGGGATTGATTTACTTCATTAACCAAGATTACAAGTTTAACTTACAAACCAGAGGTCAAAAATTCTCATTAACAAGAGGACCGTGGAGAACCGCGGGGCTTGGAGACCATTCTTATTACTGACTACACATTTCAATCTGTCTTTGATGTTCATGTCTGCTTTTCTCTCTTTCTACCATCCAATTTTTTGGCAAGGAGGTTGATTTTAATTGTAGCTATAGAACAAGAGCAGCGTTTGCCTGTAAGCCTGCCTGCACATCTGTAGTGAGAGCATTTTTAGTGATACTGGGCGCAGTCCATCGCCCCGGGCGCATTTTAATGGTTCCACCCCCCCCTTTCATTCCCGGCTCGGATTGTTTTCCACGTGATTCCTGTTAATTTAGCTGGAGGAAAGGGCATCAGTTTTCCTTGTTCTTTTCCCCTCTTTCTCTCTCTCTCGCTCGCAGTCTTTTCCTACTTCTGGCTTTTTCTACCAACCCTAAACTAAAAAGGTGACATATATAAAAAATGCACCTCAATGTTCCTGTTTTGGCCTGTTTTTGGGATCCTTTACTTCACAGAAATAATTAGCGGTATTTGCAGTGGCAAGCATCGCTATTACTCATAAGGGGGATTGAAATGAGAATTAGTCCTGGCAAACACCTAGTAACGCCCTAACAACCACCCAGTATACTCTAGAAACAGCTTGGCAACCACCCAAGCACCTAGCAATACCCTAGTGATCACCCAGGATAGGTTGGAAACATTCTGGCAACCCAGCAACACCCTGGAAATCACCCTAAAACCCATCAATGCCTTAGCAACCACCCAAAATGGACTAGACACAATTTGGCGACTTCGCAAACATATAACAATGCACTACAACCACATGGACTACCTTAGAAACACTTTGGAAACCCCCTAAACACCCTAAGGCATTTTAAGCAACCACCCAAACACATAGTGATGTACTGTACCACAGCCACTAAAAATACCATTTAAACACCCTAAAAACCACCTAAACACCTAGCAACGTCCTAGCAACCACCAGAAGTTGCCCTAGAAACACCTTGGCAACCACCCAAATAATTAACAATGTATCACAACCACCCAGAATGCCCTAGAAGCAACATAGCAACCTCCCAAACTCCTACCAAAGCCCTGGATACCCTGGAAACACCCTGGAAACACCATAGTAACCAACTAAAATACACATTGGCAACCTCCCAAACACCCAGCAATGCCCTACCAACCACCCAGAATGCCCTAGAAGCAACATAGCAACCTCCCAAACTCCTACCAATGCCCCGGATACCCTGGAAACACCCTGGAAACACCATAGTAACCACCTAAAATACACATTGGCAACCTCCCAAACACCCAGAATGTCCTTGAAAAAACATAACAACCTCCCAAACCCATAGCAATGCCCTAGTGCCTATCCAGAATACACTAGAAACACCATAGCAACTACCCAAATGCCCTAGCAACCACTTAGAATTCACAAAAAATGCCAAGCAATATAGCAATGATTTTTGCACAGTAAGCAGCACAAAAAAAAAACAAATACAAAAAAACAGCTGCAATTGTGGTCTTTATTACTGAGTGACATTGAGAAATATTTATCTTTTCATTTTTATTTAATTTATCAAAATGTATTTCTAATGTTTTATTATTAGCTAACAAAAACAACACTGGTGGAGTTTTTTACATGCAAATATAGAACGTGAACTCAAGTTGCTTTAAATAAAATATAATGATGTATTTTGCTGTAATATGAAATCCCGAAACACATGCTGAAACACATGCTGAACTGTTACGTATCGTCAAGGAAATGACATCACCTGCTTGTCATGTTGTCAGTGGCTCATTTCCTGCACCTGTGAATTTAACCGCACTCACTCAAACTCATTTACACGTCCTTTTTCTCTTTCTCACTCCATTTCACGTCCCACACAGTGTCTTTGTGCTAAACTTCAAACGCTCTTGTGTGCCCTGACAGCCAAAGGAAAGAGTTTGTTACTGCAGCTCCTGCCTGCGCAATGACCCCAAGCGAGGGCCAGTTAGGGGCCCCTGTCTCCCTCTCTCTAATCTATCCCTAGCAGCGCTGTAAGGCCTCTTTGTTTGAGCTCTCCGGCTCAGGATGGAGACAGACTTTACGCTCAACATGGGCTATCAGGTTCAGCCCCACGGCAATCTGCTGCCTGGCCAGACGAGAGCAGAGGAGGGGTGAAGGAGGAGGAAGAAACACCCACAGCCGGCCCGCCACCAGCGCTACCTGATTTCAGTCACACACACACTCTGACGGGCCCTTTCAGGGGAACCCATAGGACAGAAACATCACAAATGAGATCTCTGTGAAGGAGCAGTTTACTTGAAAAGGAAGAAATCCTCATGTCGATCCAAAACCGTATGACTTTCTTTCTTCTTTGAAACATAAAAAGAGAAGTCGTGAGGAATGTTACAGTGACGAGGGGCTGACAAACTTCAAAAAGGACAAAAACTGCCATTAAATTATCATCAAACTATTGTGAATGACCCCAGCACAACCTATTTGAGCAGCAGTTTCACAAGACATCTCAAAATATGCTCAGATTGGCCAAGTCAAAAAAATCAACAGTCAAAAATTTATTTATATTATTTATATTTTTATTGTATGGTTTATTCATATTAAAAATCCTTTTTAATTTGTTTCTACTTATATTTTATTTTAATTACATTTTTATTTTATTTATTAGTACATTAACTAAATGAAAACGAGAAATGTCATAAATACATACACTCAAATTAAGGTACCAAATAAAGGTTTTTGCACCTTTTAGGCACTAATATATATATTAATATGTACCTTTAAGGTAGAAATACAGACCCTTTTGGTACATAAGTGACAGCAGTGACAGCTTTTGAACCTTTATTTCTGATAGTGTTTTTTATTTTATTTCAGTTAAAATGTGTTTTAGGTGAAGACGTTTTGTAATGGTTTCACAATTTTAGTTAACAATAATAATCCTGTTTTAAAGCTCTCTTTCAGCATCCTTCTCAATACTCCCTCTCAGTCTGGTGGCCGTTTCCGGACACTGAGAGGCTTTTGTTTGGGATTAACGTGGCAGAACCGAGTCCGGATACTCCAACGATCAGAGGACCGCGAGTGAAGCGGTGCAGCTCACCCTGAGCTCGTGCCCCACGGCACATTCACGAGCAGATGAAATCTCTGCCGAGCCCCAGAGTGAAACTCGGAGAAGGCCGGAATACAGCGGCGCTGCCGTAGCCTGCAGCCACTCTGTGACCCCCTTAGAAAAGTCACATTCACTTTGCTCTGGAGAAAGCAGAGAAAACACCCCAGGGCGGGGTGCCGAGCAGCCCCAGCCGAGATGAAGAAATGAGGGGAGGTGAAAATAAAGTGAAAATAAGTTAAGATTCCTCCCTCTATCCTGCCTTTCTCTTCTCTCGTGATCATGAGAGGTGGTCAGATGGGCGGTGTTACTTCAAAACACCCTACAATTACAAAACAGCCAAGAGTACCATGACACTGCTATCAGATGCCACTTAGATATACACAGCGGTGCTACATAATTATTACATTCATAATAACTGAAGCTTTGACTATATTCACCATGTACTCCTCAAAAACATTTGTTTAAAGAAATTTTAATCAAAAGTGACAATAAAGAAATGTAAAATGTCACAAAATGTTTCCATTTTAAATAAATGCTGCTCTTTTAAAGTTTCTATTAATCAAAAAATCCTAATATATATATATATATATATAACAGTATTTGTTTTTCTGTGTTTAAACATTGATGAATGGTTATTTGAACACTGAAGATTTAATCTAGCTTTTTTAAGAAAAAAAAAGAAAAAATTTTAGGTAACACTTTAGAATAGGGGTCCAAAATAATGCATTAGTTAAGCATTAATTAATGGTTAATTTGTTCACAGTTAAGCATTAGTTGAGCAAAATCACACTAGTAATTAATGATTTAAATGTTAGGTTAATCATTACTTAGTAGTGTGTTTTTGCTCAACTAATGCTTAATTAATGCTTAACTAATGCATTATTTTGGACCCCTATTATGTTATACCATTGGTCACCATCATGACTCATAAATGGTGTTTAATCTTATAATGTTAGTTTTATCTGGTCTGGTCTGCTACTTCTCAAGTATGTTTAACATATTCTACTAGAACACAATTTAAAAATACTGATTTTACATACAGAGCGCAAGCGATGATTTAGAGGTTAAATTCATGCAAAAATTCAATTTATTCTGTGTGTTCATATTAATGATTATTGGACAATTTCGCAGAAATATGTTTTTAATTCAACATTAGACAATCCTTCTGTTAATACCTTGCAAAATAGTGAAAATAAATAGTTTTTAAAGCTGTAAAACAACAAAAGCCATGAAAGCAGTGTAAAAACTACTCATAAGCGCTGTGTCTGTGTTTGTACATATACACATTTCACGCTTCTTGTTGATGTCAGAGCGGTTACAATAAAGTGAAAGAGGTCAGGATGGTGTTCATGATGCAGAAGTAATGCATTTATTTAGTTAGCCTGCTTTCACTAGGGTTGTGTTCACTGAGCAAACACACACACACGCACACACACACACACACACACGTGTCAACGAGCAGGTTTTTAAAACGACCAGCTGACATTCACAAAGTGTTTTTTTCCGGTTTATGGTATTCAAACATTAGTCAGAATCCGTGAGGGAATAGGAGCAGGCCTTCTGACAGCAAGAGCTAAACATTGACCAGATGCAGCTAAACCCAATGACTTCATGTACAACAGCATGTCGAGGAAATATAATAGTGGCGTTTCTGCATGTCTCCAGTACGTGAGGCGTAATCCTGCGTAATTCAGAGCAGAGCTGGTAGCCATATGTGAAGTGATCTGCTTCACAACAACACTGTAACTCGCTCAGTGTCCCCTTCACTGCTGTGAGAAACTGGACTCACACTGCAGTGCAACAAATGATCATCAGTCCTTGCAGCGACACCCGAGAGAATAATGTAAAGAAAAACAAACCCTAACATAATTAGCATCGTATGAATCAAAAGTTATTTTAATAACATTCAATGCATTGTGCACGGACATATGATTTTTGCAGTGATTTGTGTATTAGTGTGCTGCTCTGGTGATGATTTAGATGTGCCATATAACAAAAAAAGTCAGCACTCATGAAGTTTGGACTTTATTTGGAGGATTGCTTATGCACAATGCATATTTCTTATTAATAAGCCTAAAATGTGTGTTTGTGAGGATGCACTTTTAATGAGGATTGTGTAATATTGCCCTTTCAATGCAACATATTTAAAGTCTACCTAAGGTATGCTTGCAATAGTTCCACTTTAGCACAATCAAATAAAAAGAAAGTATATCTTTAATAGGACTTTAGCACTACTTCTGCAGAATTAAAGTGCATTAAGTACAAAGTGAGTTTGTTGTATTTAAGTATGCCAGTTTAGTATACTAAAATACAATTGCTAAATGTATTTGTAGTATACTGAGCATGAAATAAACGCAATTCAAATACATTTAAGTATATTTATTTTTCATTAGGGTTGGCTTAAAGCAGTACACGTACTATAGCAAGTATTTTTATATAAATTACATAATAAATAAAAAGAAAGAGAGCAAGCTAGAATACTTTTTTGCTTTTTTTATAATTGTATAATTGTATAATAAATAAGTAAGGAATAATTGACGACGAGCCGTTGAATTATTAGAAAAATAATGCACACCCGAGGTGGTGATGCGGTC
>JAUCNO010000318.1:980491-1029952 GCA_032353835.1 Enteromius viviparus | reverse complement strand
CCCTGAAAATAATTGCACACCTCAGAACGTTCGTCAGCCAATCAGATTCAAGCATTCAACGGCCCCGTAGTATAAAAGGAAAATAAACAGAACATAATAGAACATAATAGAATAGAATAGAATAGAATAGAATAGAATAGAATAGAATAAAATAGAATAGAATAGAATAGAATAGAATAGAATAGAATAGAGGGAAAGCTAGCATTTGTTTAAGCCGTAAATGAATGCAAGTCTTAAAGGGACACGTTTTTTTTTTTTTAAGAATAGAATTAAAAAAGAGAGTGCTAGAGTTAGAGAGTTAAATAAAAATGGAAGAAATGTGTTTGTAATTATTTCATGACTTTGCAGAGATGTGCTTCTAATTTGACAATAAACAGCTTTTTTTTCTTCATCAGCTGCAAAAGAACTAAATTAAACTAACTTTAACAGTGTTAAAACAAAGTCATTTCATGTGAGAATTAAAATACTGTAAAAAATGTTTTCAATGCTGTTCATGGAAAAACCATGCGGGAACAGTTTTGAATCATCAGCTCAGTTTAAACTGATTCACTCAGATGAATCAAACTTTTACAAGACAAGCTAGATTATGAAACCAGTCTATTGACATGGTTTCAAAACAATTAATGGCCGAATCAAAAGTGCAAATGGTCCAGTGGAGAGGTCCGTACCTCAGCGCCTGTCGTTGTTGCTCCTGGCGAGTCCACTTTGCGTTTTTTCCGAGGGCCAATGGCAGCGAGCGCCGTTAGGTTAGCGTCTCGTTGTCTCATTTGGGCAAGTTCCTGCTGCTGCATCTGAAAATTAAGAAAAAATGACACGATTAACTTCAAAAGGTAACGACAGCTCATGCTGAAAAATATCAGAGAAATGGATGAGATCTGGACAGGAAGTGACATCACTTAAGTCTAAAAACATCAAGAAAGGGCTTGCTGGGTAATAAAGAATCAATGTGGGCTGCACAAAGCATCACACAGCGATTGATAACAAGCACCGCTTAAACCATATAATGAATGGTTTCAGGATGAGTCTCAGGAACAAGAAATCCATAAAAGACCCCATGGCTACATCAAAATCAAGTCAATCAACTTGCCATCCGTTTTATTAATACCCCAGGCAGCTATTTCTAGAAAAGAAAAATAAACAAAATCTCCAAAACTAATTACTAAGCTTGCATTTCTATCATCAAATACAAATCAACAATAAAACTGTCCAAATATTGTGTCATAACTGGTCCTTCCTGATTTGAAATTACACTAAAGACACTGTATTGTTAGTTTAGTTCAGTTTAAGTGCCACTATTATCCAATATTGCCTTTCATGCAGTGTGTAATGTAGCTGTGTGTGAATGTAAATGATCTGCAAAGGTGCAACATAAATAAAGTTATTGTCTCCCAAAATAAAGATTGACTCTATTCTACTTTTACAACCCATTTAGCCTGCATATAGTAGAATAAATGGGATGTTAGGAATCCTTTTTCGTCACGTCAAAATATTTGCATAATTCCCTATGTTGTACATTAGCCGCCCACAAACATGCATCTTACTAACAACAGCTGTAGCTGTAGACCAATCACAACACACATCTGACCATTTAGAGCAGAGTAGGCTCTAGGAAAGGAGGGGTTTAAAGAGACTCTTATCTGCTTCGAATTAATCATTTGAGAAATCGCTGGAAAATAAGGTAATATTAAACACATATTTTTTCACCTTGTGTGCACATAAACCTGTTGTGGAGGGTTAAAATGCATAACAGGGGCACTTTAATGTGCATGTAGAGATATTTGAAGTTGATTGGCTTTTACTGGAATTTAAAGGTGGGACTTACAACTGTGATATTGAGCAACACTGATTGTTTCTTGAGCAGCATGTTATAATCGTTCCTGAAGGATCATGTGGCACTGAAGACTGGAGTAATGATGCTGAAAATTCAGCTTCGAACACAGAAATAAATGACACTTTAACATATATTTATACAGAAAACACATATTTGATACTGTAATAATATTTCGCTCTTTGTACTGTATTTTTGACCAAATAAATGCAGCCTTGGTGAGCAGAAGACACACTCTGTTGTGCAGCACGTTATTTAACAGTACCTATGCCGAATTTTCCATACCTAAGCATGAAATAAATGGATAACCTGTAACATTTGTCAAATGTGACGTGTATACCACAGCGCATTGCATTCAACTTGCAACAAATATTCACCAGAAGCAGAATTAACAATCTCACACATTGCATTTAAAATGAATAGTTATATATTGAATGTGACAATTTAGCATTTAGATGCTGCATAATGCTCTATTTCACATAAAAATAGCAAGCAAGCAGAGTAAGCAAATATTCTTTAATGTTAAAGTAAAACATTCATGATTCAACATGGAGATTCTGCTTCCCGATGAAGGTGTTTAATATATTTCATTCTTTTTTAGTGTGAATTTACATTAGATTAACCTTGTATTGTCTGAAAGTCTCTGGTCATCTTACACAATACTGCTTCTCGAGTACGTTTACGCACTTATTTTCATTGAAAATGAAGGAAATAATGAAAAAGCCAGCAACAGTCTCAGCTCACAGGAAGTGACATCATCGTCTGCAAATCACAGAAACCAAATCAACACATCATCTCATGTCTTCTACCTCAAAATCCTTTCAAATGTAGTTAGCAACATTTAGGTGTGAATGTAAATGTGTGTGTGTGTGTGTGTGTGTGGTGGCTCACACGCTCTGATGTGATTTTTCACTTTGTGAAGTGTAAGAGGGCTCAGTGACGCCTCAGGTAATGTCACGGTTTCCTGCGGGGCAGCCTCGCTCACAGACCCTTTCTGAGGACGTGTTTGAGCCCGAGGCCAGCACACACACACGTACAGAGACATACACAGCCACATATGGCTTCACACACACACACGGCCGTCACAGTCTGTCTGCAGTGAGGGAGTGAACCGCCCTGTGCCCGCTGGTGTTAGAGAGAGACTGTGTGTGTGTGTGTGTGTGTGTGTGTGTTGCTAAACTGAATGAGGGCAATCAATGCAATCTTTCATGCAGTCAGTTCTCTCAGTGTGTGTGTGTGTGTAAGATCAGAGAGAACTGTGATGTTGCCCTCAAAATGGAGTGTTATAAAGATTGCTTTGGTTTTCAACAGCCAGCGCAAATTGTGTCAGTAGACAGTGTGTCTGTGGTGTCAGAGGAAAGGAAAGCACACGACGCACGTCTGTGGAGGCGTTAAGAAGACATGTTCATCTTCACCTCCAGCAACACCCTGAAAACTACCTTCAGGCATCACTTCAGTGGAAGAATGTCTTCTGAATCCAGGCACTTGAGATAATCAGGGTCTTCTTTTCAGAAGAAACATCTCAGTTTGCTCTACATTCAGTCTGGAGCATTTGGAAGGACAGCTCAACCATGAATGAATCATAAATGTGCTCCTGGACCACAAAACCAGCCATAAGTGAGATTTATAAATCGTCACAAAGCTGAATAAATACGTTCTCTATTGATGTTATGGTTTGTTAGGATAGGACCAGGAATATTTGGCTGAGATACAACTGGTTGAGAATCTGGAATCTGAAGGTGCAAAAAAAATCACCTTTAAAGTTGTGCAAATTAAGTTATTAACAATGCATACTAATCACAAATTAAATTTACAGTAGGAAATTTACAAAATATCTCTATGGAATATGATCTTCTTTAATTATCCTAATGTTTTTTGGCATAAAAGCAAAATCTCTTGTACAAAAAAAATAAATAAATGAAATTAATAATAATCATTATTAATATTAAAATATTTTCTTTAGATTTTTTATTTATTTTTCTTTTCTTTTTAATTTTAAGTTACAAAAAAACAAAAAAAAAACAAATAAATAATCAATAAATAAAAACAACAATACTACTAATGGTGATGATGTTATTAAATATTTTATTTTATTACACTCAGCCAAAATCAGCCAATAAAGAAATATTATTATAGTAATACTATTGTACTGTAAACTTAAAAAATCTAGTTTTTAATAATAAAAACAATACTTAATATTGTTATAATTATAAGAATTAATAATATTTCAATATTTTTATTTAACTCTAAATATTAAATCAATAAAGAAACATGTCTATAACAATAATAGCATTGTGTTAATAATTATAATATATATTTATAATAATTATAATATATATATATATAGTATGTTATAATATACAATAATATTTTATTAAATTACATACAATAAATACAGTAAAAAACAAACCAATAGAATAGTAATAAAGTAAAGTAATAATACTGTCGTACTATGAAATGAGAACAGAACATTTAATAATAATAATAATAATAATAATAATAATACTTTTTAATGGTGTGAACTAAATGATGCTCTTTTGTTCTCACCATCCACCAATCACAAGTTCGGTCCAGCATGCTAATTTTTAGCTGAAGTGTCCCTGTAAGCACTTCTCTTCAGTCCTGATATCCCGGCACATATCAGCACATCCAGCAGACATAGACCGCTGACCCCTGAGATAATCCTATTCCAGCCCACGATGCCCCACTCAAGGACCGGAGCCGGGATGTCTGCGCAGCAGTTGGCACCAGACTCTGCGCCCGCTTCACGCCTGCAGCAACTGCCGGAGTCTCAGATTTATGGCGTTCTGATAAATGCGGGTCCCAGCGTGCCATCTGTGGTGCCAGCTCTCAGAGCGGCCGCCATCACAGACGAATCACCCACATGCAGCAGAGACAACGAGCGGGAGGAAATTATAGCTCAACTATGTGTAGAGTTAGTTAAGCGCCGCGCTTATTACACGGGGCAAATTTAGAGAAATATTCATATGAATTATTTTGGCTAACTGCTAATATATTCTCAGTGCTGCTTCAAAAATAAATGTTTAATAGTTGGCTGATTGTAGAAATGGTAATTGCTCTCAGCGTTAAGTAAAACTTACAGAAGTTTTGCGTGTCGTAATTACGCTCATCACATAAGAATAATGAAGCGAGGACGCTGACACAGAACTCACTGCTCTCGGTGCAAAAAACAGATGCTTTCTTATAACCTCGAGTTTCTTCTTTCATCTTGAGTAACCTTTCAACAGCATCAGAACCAATCTGATAACCTTTAGCAGCCATTTACACACAAATCACACCATCCTGTGGATGATCGATACCTTTAAGATTGGTTCGTTCTGACCGGAGAAGAGCAGCTGTTACTCTTGTACTCTGTGATTATGTACAAAGGTCAACATGAGGGCAACATTAATGTCATCTCATGTAAAAGAACACAGAAAACTGAAAAATATTGATCGGAACATATAACTAAATATCTAAATATATTACTGGATATCTATGTATCTGAACATCTAGCTGTGTATCTGTCTACCTATCTATCTATTTATCTATCTATCGCGGAGATCTGAGCTTGTCTTGATGGCCAAACCCGGCGTCTATGAGCCCTACAGAACCTTCTGTTCTCCTTCCTCCTCCCACAGGCCCAGGCCCAGGGCGCTGCACACACTCCTGCAGACAGATGTCTGTGTCGGAGCGGAACGGGAGGATAGGGCTGGTTTGGGGTTGTATGGGGAGGGGGATCTTTCAC
This sequence comes from Enteromius viviparus, assembly GCA_032353835.1. Classification (NCBI taxonomy): domain Eukaryota; kingdom Metazoa; phylum Chordata; class Actinopteri; order Cypriniformes; family Cyprinidae; genus Enteromius; species Enteromius viviparus. The sequence continues at coordinate 1,024,376 of JAUCNO010000318.1, read as the reverse complement.
TGGGCAACACTGAGGTTCAGTAACACCACAGTCTGAAACATAAACGACCAGCAGGGGGCAAAATCTGCCCTCTCGCCCTCCTGCCCCAGGACACTGAGCACTGCTCTGCTATTATTTGGAGTGCCAATTTCTTCATAAATAAATAAATAAAATCCACAAGTATACTAACAATTCCACAAATAACAACATATTTAATAATATAAATAAAATAAACAATAATCAAAGAGAATCGGGTACAAAATGTACAAAAAAAACTTAAACATTATATATATATAGTAATGATTCAACAAATATTGAGCTCAATAATACAATAAAATGTTTAATAATTAACAAAAATTGTTTATTTGAATAATAAAATAAAGCAATACTGACAAATTATTGATCCCAATTAATCGTATCCAGATGTTTTATGTATTGTGTATATTTATTATGAATATACACAATACACACATATAAATTATGTAAATAAAAAATTTAATTTGGATCTAATTGAACACAATTAATCGTTTGTCCACACAAGTCTTTAAGCATCAACATTTCACATGACATATTTACCATATCATATATTTGCAGTAAAAATAAAATAAAAGTTTTTTTGTGTTTCAAAAGTCTGACAATGAACTGAAAACAAATGCTATACTAAAAAATCAAGTTTTCTAGAAAAAAAAAATATTTTACTAAATTCAGCTGCATTTACGCCGTTCCATTTCTTCAATGAAAAACTTTAAGCAATTTTTGAGCAGTTAATGAGCCAGCATGTCCATTATCAGCTCACAGTAATGTGTAAATCATTGCTCTATGTGTGAACTGACCTCAGGGTCAAACAGGGCTCGACACGCTGACCTTGAGCATAAAGACACTGAAGATCAAAACCCATGCATACAGTAAAAGCACTGCATTTTTAACACAGCCGGCAGAAGTTTTCTCTTTGTGAGAGATTTCCAGAGACCTGCAGTTCAAGCCAAACCCCAATTACACAAACGCCCCAGGCGTCCCCAGGGGTCCGGCTCATTATGAGGTCACTTCCTGCTCTTAAAGCACCATTCATATTTAGCAGAACCGCAGACATGTGTGCATTGTTTGACCTTGGCTAGTATCCATCTTTAATTATTGCTGGAGTTACTAACTTAACAGCAGTGAAAACAATGAGAGCGCTTGGCGTTGTTATATGAAGGAGAATTTCAGAATAACGCATTCAAGAGATCATTAAAAACCCGCTTATCCAAGTAGAAAATTTCCATTTTTGTGTCACCCGTGCTTGGCCAAGCAGTCTTTTCTCCTCTTAACCTCGTTTTCTTAGTAGCGCGACGTCACCTTCTATTGATCAGCTGTAATTTGCATCGGTGGCAGATGAAGAGTCGTATGCATGATGATTTATTCATTTTCGAATCAAACAGCACAAGGATCTTCAGAGAAGGAGAGACTGCGGGCATTGAAGAAGAGCCCTCTCGTTCTCTGGATCTCTCGTTTTCCCTCTCGGAGCCCCGGGGGCCGATGGTGTGCAAGTCCTTCTAATTAACAAGGTGAATCATGCCGACGCTCTCTAATTAGCCAACACGACAATCTAATGGAAACATGCAGACGGGGTTGGCTCACTCTCTCAAAACTCCCTCTCTCTCTCTCTCTCTCGGCCATCTTTCTTTCTCTCGCTCTGCTCTTCTTTCCCACAAACGCTCGAGGGAGAGGGGAAATGAGAGGCAGAGGCCGCGTGCACCGTCTTGTTCCTCCAGCCGAGAGTGTAAAGGGTCAAAGGTCACAGGGCGACCGGCTTCGGGAGCAGCAAAGATGCCCGGCACACCACACAGTGTTCACTAAAGAGCTCGAGGCTGCACTTAAACAGCAGAAAAATGAAACCAAAATCTGTTGAGTAAAAATAAAAAAATAAAAAATTACCAACAGATCTGCACTGGTATACAAAAGATTTTATAATAATAATTTCAGAAAAGCAACATAGCTTTATACATATTCAAGAAACATGAGAAGGAATTTCTTTGCAAAATTATTAATATTATAAACTCAATGTTGAGTGAAAAAATCAGAATCATTAAATTATTATGTTTTATAATATTACATTGATTTCCATATTTTAATAATTGCATATATAGTTTAATTAATCTTTACTATTATTTTAGAAAAGCTAAATTACTTTATACTTATTGAGCTGCATTCATAAAACAGCGGGGGGGATTTCTGGGTTGTAAAATCATTCTTGCGATATGTAAATTGTGATGGGCAGACATATCATCAGTCTGAATCAAACATGAAACATTTTAACATAAAGTGGTACATAAATGTGATTTACACTGAAATTCTTTTACTTGTGTTTCATGAATGATGTTAGTCGCCGCATAAACATGGTCAGAAACAAATGATGACCTTTACCTCTGATCTAAAGAATATAATAAAACAAATAGTTTTTTGTGCAGTTTAAAAAAATGATGTTCATTAAATTACAAATAATTGTGAAAAGAAACTAATAGCTTTATTCAGAAAGGACACATTAAGCTGATAAATGTAATGAACTGATTTAGAATCTAATTTCTATTTCAAATAAATTCTCTCCTTTGAACTTTCTATTTAATCCTGAAAAATAAAATGTATCACGTGTTTCCAGACAAATATTCAGCAGCATGCCTGATTTCAACAACGATAATATTCAGAAATAGCATGTTATGATATATAATGAATTATGAAGGATCATGTTACACTGAAGACTGGAGTAATGATGCTGAAATCCAGCTTTGATCACATGAATAAATTACAGTTTAACAGGTATTCAGTTAGTAACTCATATTATAAATAGTAATAATATTTCACTGTTTTTAATTGTAATTTCGATCAAATAAATGCAGAGCTGGTGAGCAGAAGAGACTTCATTTAGACACATCACAACCCAAAACTTTTGAACTCACATATGATATTTGTAAATAAAGCACAGTTCCTCTGTAATAAAGTATTAGTTGGTGACAAAAGTATATATGGCAGATCACTCTCTAAAGCTTCGGTTAAACAGAGACGAATGGCTAGTCTGGAGTCTGGTTTTCTAACACTGACCCTTTCATCTTTCTGCTCACTGCGTCCCATTCGCCTGTCTCTTTCTCTTTCGTTGTGTTTTTCTCTGTTTCTCAGACCCATCAGTTCATCCCCAAAAGAGTAGCTCTTCATTCCTGATTCCTCTGCTGCTAACATCCCAAGGAGATCTACGTACAAAGAGAAAGACCTCCTACAGGCGGCCACACACACACAGTGTTCAGATTCCTCGCCATCTCCCTCGCAGGCAGAAATCTTGCTTTGTGTTGTTCTTTCTCTCATTACGGCACTTTGTAATAATATTCACAAACACACAGGAACACCAAAGGTATTTTTAAAGCTTGCTTTTCTTCTTTGCTTCTTCCCCCCCCCCCATTCCTTCTTTCCTACGTCTCAAATTTGACTCCAGGAATTTAAGGGATGAAACAAGCAACCACAAAGAGGAAAATAAAAACAGATCCAGGACAGGCGTTTCAGCAGCTGAGTAACCTCTTTTTGTCTTGTGAAAGGGACATTTTAGATTTACAGGATTTTTCATTGAGATTAGAATTCAAATCTTTCCCCTAGACAGCAATGCGATTAAACAGAGGGCCAGTACTACTAGCATTATTCATTATATATATATTTTTTCATTTGTTAACATCTAGCCATTTGTCTAACTGTTTGTATTGAAATTGTTATGTATGAGAATCCAATTAAAAAAAAAAGGGAAACTCGAACGCAAACTTCACCCTCAAATCTATCACTATTTATGTTTCAAGTATAACAATGAGGGCTAGTATTACTGATGCTTAATTTAGCAAACATCAGTCACTAAAAACAGATTTGGAGTCATTTAAAATATACTTTAACATTTTAAATAGTTTTCTACATATCGTAACAATTCAAATTCCTTCTATGATGGAAACATCTCCTCACATTCTGATCTAAATCAATCCACACACAGCGCCTCTTTCCTTCTGCACGCTCACATTTTCCAAAGGATCGTTTGCTTTACAGAAGGAACAAGAGTGTTTAGGCATTATGGGATGTTTGTGTCTGTGGCTCTTTTATGCATCTCAGTCTTATTGGATCGGGCTGCTACCCACAATGCTGTGGTGTAAGAACGTAACGCTTGCATTAAACCAGGGAAGTAGACAGAGGGGGGGAAAAGAATGGGGAGAACAGAGGATTGAGAAAGAAACTGCAATCGCTTGAGGAGGGAAAATATTTGAGGAAAATTATTCGAACAAAAAGCCAAGAGATTCCCAATGGACACATCCAAGTTTCACGTGAAGGATCTCAGATTCTGTGAAATACGAACAACAACGAGAGAAAGTAAGACGCATAAGAGGGAGAGAGGACTAATGGTTTTCAATCAGGTCAGGAATGAAGATGAAATTCACTCACAAACACAATTAATAATGCCTGAATACCATGCAGAATTTTCAGTCCAGAATACATTAATAATGACCAAATAAGTAAATAGGATCATATATTTTTCAGAATTGGTCTAATTGGGATGTTAATGGAAACAGGTCATATACAACAGTACTGTCCCTATCTTTTGGATATATTAAAATATTTTAAAAATCTGATTATCCTGGAGGCCTCCATCTCTAAATAGCCCCAACCCTAAATCAAGTCAGAAGACGCCATGCACACAAGCTCAAAACAAGGACACTCTTCAGGAAGTCAATTCATGACTAACAGTGACTCTGAACATTAAAGGTACTCCAGTCTTCAGTGTCGCTCGACCCTTAACCAATGTGACCAAGGACGACAAAACCATGGTCAATTTTTTATAATTAAGATTACACAGCATCCGAAAGCTAAATATATAAGCTTTCCATTGATAATAGTTTAATAGGACCAGACAATATTTGTCTGAGATACTACTATTTGAACATCTGGAATCTGAGGATGCAAAAAATATCTAAATATTTAAAAAAAAAAAAAATGGCATTTACAGTTTTCCAAATGAAGCTTTCAGCAATGCTTATTACTAATTAAAGATTATGACAGGAAATTGACTTAACAGCTTCATGGAACATGATCTTTACTTATTTTGTCATAAAAGAGAAATCAATCCGTTTGACCCATACAAATGTATTTTTGGCTATTGCTATAAATATACACCCCAGCTACTTAAGACAGGATCACAAATGCTGATTTACTGCCCAAGAAACACTTCTTCTATTATAAATGTTGAAAACAGTTGTGTTGCCCTATGTTTTGATGGAAACAGTGCTACAATTTATGTTTCAGGATTTTTTGTTGAAGTTCAAAAGAATTTCTTGAAACGCGATCTGTCACCTTTGATCAGTTTAACGCATCCTCACCGAACAAAAGTAATAATTTACACACAATTCCATTTCTTTTGTGTTCAGGCTGTTTGAATTGTGTGCAGATTGGATAAACAGCAGGATAAGTAAATGACAGCAGATTCGTTTGGTCTAAAGATCTCTGATTGCTCTGTGTTTGTCATCAGCAGCAGTACAAACCGCTGCGTTTAGCGGCACCGGGAGCAAGCGTTTACAGCCACCTCTGTTACTCTGTCCTTGTCTGTGACACGGCGGCCGGCGGGCGCTCAGGACCAGGGGCTGTTGTGGTAAAATGCACTGGTTTACCCAGGTGGTCAGCAGTGGTCACTCTGCGTCCTCTGCCCTGCCTCTCCTCTCCTCTCCTGTTGAGAGCGGGGCAGCGATGATGAATCTGTGGCCGCAGAGTGTCTGTGTGACCTGACACAGTGATGTATCTGCCAGGGCTTCTCTCGCTCGCTCTCTTTTATGTATTTGTGGCTTCTTTCACTTTATTTTGCCTTCTTCCTCTCTCTATTTGTCATGTGTCCCCTCGCAATCTCTCCGCTTCTCTCTGCAGATTTGTTGTATCTGCGGCCAGGCGGCCCTGTTCCTGCATTCCGTCTCTTTTTTTGGGCATTGATTTTCACCGAGGGCACTTTAAAAATATCCCATCTGACCTTTGGGCATCTCTGAGGACTGTGGAAATAGGTTCCCAAACACATGACATTACGGGGAATCGGATGTTTGTAAAGGGCTGAAAAAGACTAATGGTTAGAAAACCTGCCCCGATCGGACAACATCTGTCCATCAGAAGCACGTGTCGAGGCAGACACTCGTTTAACGGCGTCTCCCAGAGGAAAGAAAAATCACAAGTCGGATGGCGTCGATATCTCAATCGACTTTTCTTTTTAGAAATGAGCTCAAATGTCTCAAACTATGTTTGGATTTGCCAAAACATTCAAGATTCCAATTAAAAGATCTTAACATGATCTTAAACACTTCTTGTTAAATGATCTGAGCTGCTCTCCAACACTCAAAGAAATCCTTTTCTTACTTACTTTTTCTTACTCTGCATTGTTAAAAGCGCTATATAAATAAAAGTGACTTGACTTGACTTGACTTAGATTATTAGTCTTGTTTCCAGCCAAAATATTGAAAAATTTTCATATCAAGAAGGATAAAGTTAAAATTATTGTCTTGTTTTCAGAAAAAAAAGTTTTTCCTTAGAACAAGCTAAATAATCTGCTAATGGGGTAAGCAAAACAATTCCATTATAAACGGAAAACAAACTTATTTTGCTTTATATCTCATTGGCAGATAATTTTGCTTGTTTTTATTTTTATATATTAGTTACAATAATACAAAAATACAGTAAGGTAAGAGTAAATAGCTGAAAAAAGTATCAAATTGTGTGTTTTTTTATATAAAAATGTGGATAACATCTCATATTTAATTTTATTTGACAAATTATGGACTGGTTCACAAATGATGTGGCTCTGGGAAAAATGTGATTGCTCAGATTTGCTCTTTCATTACTCTGGAGATCTTATTGTGTTTCAGGTTTCAACTTTAATGATATAAAGTTAATGCACGTAGAAGAGCAGAATTTGTTGAGGAATATGAGACTAAATGAGACATTTTTGAGATGTCTTCTGAAATGCTAGAAGAGTCTTTTTTTAGGAGAAATATCTGAGAAGCAGGAGAACTCAGCATATTGGCCTTAAATTCAATCTCATTGCAGTAAGAGAAAGATGTAAGACATCATGTCAAGTCAAAAGTGAGAACCATTCACTCAGCCACATCATTCCAGACTTTTAAATGTGTTTTCTATGGAACACAAATGAAAAATATGAAAACATAAGGAAATTAGACAACTGTATTATTATGTATTTGTGCAAATCTCATCAGGAGTTGTGAAATTGTGTTGTTGGTATAAGCACAACTACTAGTGACACTCACAAGAGATGCAGAAAGAGACTTTTCCTAACACACATACCACATAAGTGCAGTATACTGCCTGTGTCCTGGTGTGGTTATGAGTAATAAACCTCTCTCTCGCCGTTCTACCCGTCACAGAGAGTGAAGGCAGCGCGGATCAACCTCATTATCCTGATGAAAATTTGGGCAGATGTGCGAAACCTCTACGACAGACGCAAACAGCAGCTCTGTCGCCTGCAGCCAATCAAGAGATGAAAACCGGAGGAAGAGCCTTACTGAGAAACGACCACGGCCATTACGCCCAGAGAGAGAGACGGGAAAACGCCATTTCTGGTGCAACAGCAAATAAAAGTGAGATTTCAGCCTTTTTAAAATTCTGATCGGAAACAAGTTGGGAGTTTTTGACGACACCGACGGGGCGAGCGTGTGTGTGTGTGAGCTGTAGTACTTGTTCTGTGGGTTGGAAAGTTAATCTGGCTGTGTTGAGATGATGAGCTGCCTGCCACTTAACAGGGCGGAGATCCACTTTGATCACACGGCCTCGGGCGCAGCCTATTACAAATCACCTAATTTACATACAGCACAGGCTGATGGGAAGACTACAATCCACTCGAAAGGGTTACACCTCTCTAATGTGGAGCAGGAGGGAGAAAGAGAGAGAGGAAACAAGGGTGATACTGAAAAATGTCAGGAGATCCAGTGAAGATAGCACTCTGCATTAAAGTTATGCATTTATGCTGCAAACTGTTAGAAGAAGTGGATTGTTTCTTTACTGAGTGGTCAGATGCATTGTATTCACCTGCTGGACCATGACGCAGGTGAAAAACACAGCACAAATGCACAAATACAGACAAGAAGAACACCTTTCGCACCAGACAGAAATAAACCACCTAGAAACCAAACACCCTAAACACTGTAGCAAAAGCAACATGTCGAAGAATAGCAGTACCTTGGCACTCAGCACTGTGGGATGTTTGCATGAACAAAAAACACTTAATTGTCTTTATATAAAATTAAAATCCATAAAAATAAAAAGTTATGATTGTAGGCAGCAATCACTCCTGTTGCATGAGAGTTAACTGCTATGGATGCCATATAGGTTTCATTTCTCATCGCAGCTCTGTTTACCATTTAGACCTGAATTGAGAATCAATTTAAATTCTAATTCCTTTTGCAACAGAAATATAAAATTGCCATTTGAAGTTAAGGAGGTAGAATTAGTGCATGCAAACAGTAGAGCATGGTGCAAGCAAGACCAAGGCCATGGGGAAAGCAAGATCTAAATGTGAATACCTTGAATGCAATGTAAGGATAAAAGCATTTGCCAAATGCATAAACGTAAATGTGAAATGAGCTTATGCTATTATAACTCCAAGTGTAATTTTTAAATTAGGAAGGTTTGCAAAGACAAACTCTGCTGAAGTCTAGTCTGCAACATTAAAGTCTTTGTACACACAGAACTGTTTGAATTTTCACCTATATAGAAATTTGTACTTCGTATATAATTCTTTAGGTTTAATTACATTTAATTACACTTTCTGTAATGCAAAATTAATGCATGATATTAGGCTATCAATTAATGCTTCTCTGGGAATCAAACTCATAACCTTTGCATCTCTACCAACACAAAGATCATGGGTTTGATTCTCAGGGAAAGCATGCGTGTCTGTTAGTTGCTTTAAGATAAAAGTGTCTGCCAAATGCATAAATATAAATGATAATGTGAATTCAACTTCCTGTGGGTTGTGGCCAATTTTAAATTGCAAATCATGAAAAAGTTAATTCTGTTCATAATTTAGCACAATTCATATGTTGACACAGGACTTGCCATCAATATTATTACATTAAAAACATTGTGAAACTTGTGAAAACACACCTGTATGAGTGAGTTTGAACTCAGCTTTGGGTTAATCGATCTAACCAAGTGTCTAAATGTACTCAAAGGCCACAAACAAATACAAGTGTGTGCTCGTATCAGAAAATGCTTTCGAAACAGGGTTAGTTTGGACTCCAGCGCCACGTTTTGTATTCAGTGCATTAGTGACGGCCGGAGTGAAAACATCACATCAAAAACACACTGAAATAGTTTCTTCAAATACCATAAACACATGCATCAGCTCTGCATCAAAGTCAACTGTTTTCCGTAAAAACCAGTGCATCATTAGATCTGCCAGGAACTGAGAACAGCATTATTTTTAATTGCCAGCATAAAAAAACAAAAATCAATGCGGGACAAGACACAAGCAAGCAATTTGTGTCTTATACAGCGGTAACGGTTACTAATTGTCTCTCTTCTTGCGAGTGCAAAACCAGATTGAGCGCCACGCCATTCGCCTTTATGATGCTAATGGCCTCTGCAAATTATCCGTCAAACGGGAAAAACTCTGACTTCATCTCCAATCAGAATCCCCATTCCGCCCCAGATAAAAGCGCAGCACATTCTCCTAAATACCAGCTCAGAGCTGGAGAAAAAGAGGAAAACGCTCATTTTTTCGCAGGACATCAATCAATGAAAATAATTCCTCAAACTTTCTTCTTTTTTTTTCCCAGAGTCAGACTTTAAATGGCATTACATATGTAGCACGGCATAAAAAATTCATCTGCGGGAGCCTTGAAATGTCAGTGGTAATGATGGAAGCCTCACCTCCTTTGCTTTCTGCTTCAGACGGGCTTGTTCTGGATCTTCTTGCCGCGAGCGACTCTGGGAGAGAAAGAGAGAGAGAGAGATGGAGGGAGGATGAACGACAGAGGGAAGGATGGAGGGAGAGACGGGCAGACGGCAGGTGAGAGCGTGTGGTGAGCTCACTTCATCTGCCGCACTAAAATAGTTGCGGACAAACGAGGGCAGATCTGATGTGTCAAGCGGTATGTGTGTGTGTTCAGTGGTGAGTGATTCTTTACCCGCAGGCTGTGCCCTCCAAACACACACACACACACACACACTGCCACAGGCAACTACTAATCAAAAGACAAAATACATGCATGCACACACTGTTATAAATGCATGTGCAATCCAGAATCATCAGTGTGTGTGTGTGTGTCAGAATTCTACACCCGAAACATCATGAAGTGCAACGAGTTTTAGAAATAAGTCCCCAAACTCCCCGGGATTTTTTCCCGTTCCATCTAGCCAAAGTCAGTGGGTTTTTAAATAGATTTTGGTTAAATGCAAGGTCAAGATATTCTCCCATTTATTTTATGGTATCGATAGTTTTCACATTTTATCCTATGACTTATAATGCATCATTAATCCTTCCTTTTGTTTCTTTTTAAAGTTTTGTGTGTCTTGAAAAGATGAGAAGTACCTAGTGTCCAAACAGCTATGAGTGGGGTGATACCTTTTTAAAAGGTACACTGTTGTACCTATTAGGTTCAAATATGTACACTTTAAGTACTAATTTGTACCTTTATTGTACCTTTTTGTCTATGAGTGTGTGCACTGTAAAATGTGCAAAGTTTATTTTTCTTTATATAAAGTCAAACAACCTAAAATCTCAAACTGACCATTGCTTTAAAGACTGGAAGCATAGTGGTAGTGATTATCTTGATGAATCATAAACGTTTGTTGGACCAGAGCTTATTTTCTGCAACAATCTAAAAGCCAATGGAACAATCCTGTCCAGGGTGATGCTAAAATACGTCATCCTAGCAGCTCTGTCTTTAGGTTTGTGTGTGTGTGTGTGTGTGGTCAGAGAGGGTAAATCTCTCCGCTGAAGCATTTAATCGTGGCCTTGTGTGATTTTACTCTCATTTGGTCTCTTTAAAGAGAGAGAGATGTGTGAGGTGTGCGCGTGTGAACCTGAGGGCTTTGTGTTTAGGTCTTTTTTTAATTGCCCCATGAGAACGTCTCCTAACTCACCCTCTCTCGGCGAGGAGAGGGGCGGCAATACTCTGCCCTTCCTCGCCGCTAATTGGTTTTAAATATATCAGGCGGTTCACGTACTGGTCGCTATCTCGGCTGAGAGTAATGCGTTTGGCCCCTGGCCTTCGCGCTCGTCCCCGAAGACTCTAGTCATATTTGAAATGGACGATGAGATTTATTTTAGTAGGTTCATGTTTAAGGGGTCAAATCACGCTGAGCTTAAAGACGCAGAGCGAGAACACAAGGACACAAACCGACGCTCCAACAGAATGATCTCAACCCAAAATAAAAGGAGATTTGTTTGTTTTGTCTGTCAATATTCATTCATTGTTTCCAGACTACGCGGACACCGAGTTATTAAGCTCAAAGAGCTGCAGACAACACATTTACCATGCATTGGAGCTGGAAACGCATAAGCATGTTTCCCTGATCGCATTTTAGGCTTCAGCGGAGTTGAAAACTCTCACGGCCGCGATGCTTCAGCTTGCATAACATCTCATCCCGGTCCAAAGTCACGGAGGTCGGCTTGGCCATTCACGCTCGAGTATGAGCTAAACTGTCTCGTTTTGGGAGATATAATCTCGCACGCCGCAGCATAATAACGCCATTAGGCCAAAGGGAGGCGAGATTCGGCCGTCCGAGGGGGTCATCATCTCTGAGCTAAATGAATTAATGACGGAAACTGCTTCAGTGTGCCGCTGGGGGCCACGGGCGCAGGGCAGAGTGGACGCAATCGGCTCTTTAATTGGAAAGTCTGTCGTTTGGGGTCGTTTAGAAGGATCAGATGCACCGCGATGGACACAAATGTAAACTTTGTTCAGACATCCTCAGATAAGTTGTGGGTTGAGCTCTATGAATGGGTGCGGATGAGAGACATGGGGCCAAATATGTGACCGATGAGCATTTCTGTGTAAATAAAAACACTCTTGGGTTACTGATTTTGCTGTTGTAATTGGATTTCTGTCAAATTTGATGCAACTAAACAAGCATAAAAATGATGCAAGTATACAAAGGATTTATAAACAAATTCTGTTATTTGATTTCTTAAAAATCAACAAATTATGCAATTTATATTTCATTTCCACATACTTTGATTCTGTTCGTCTTTTCACTCATCATCTAATACCATTGGCTCAGTATCATTGAGACACTTTTGAGAAATATATTGGATTTTATATGGTTTATATGCATTTTCCTTTTATATTGTAACTTTAAAGTTTTTGTATTTTTTTTGTGTTTTTGTAATTTTTATTATTTTATACTTATTTATTTATATGTTTTTATTTTATTTTTATTTATAACTTTTTTAAATATTGTTTTTATGTTGCTCCTAGCTGAAACATATACACTTCTTATATTTTATTTTACTTAAAGTAACAAATGTTTTTAAAGGTTTTAGTCTATCTATGTAATGTTAACTTGCAATAACCCTGATTTAGAGGGTGCCATGAAAAATCCCAGATGTATTGCAAATATCAGGCATCTGATAATAACAAATTTACTTGTTATTGCAAAATATCTTTAACAACACTAACCCAACATGTGGATCAACAATCTTATTGACTGGTGTTTTATTAAAACCTAATGGAACTTATTTGTCAGATTTAAAAAAAACTTATTGACATATGATGTTGGTCAATAGAAAATCCTAATAAATAAATAAATATAAAAAACAATATTTTTTTATAAAAGTGTTTTATAATTGTTTCATTTATTAGTATTATTTTTAATTCAGTTCATAAACCCTACTTAGGGAAATTGATAAAGTTCATTGGTTCTGACTGATATGATCAATGAAGATATTGATATCTTGCGATCAGTATAGCTAAAGGAAAACTGAATCTTAATAATGATGCCCCTAATTTCACACAATATTTAGTCAGTAAAAAGTGACTTTGTTAAGCAAAGCTGGTTTGTGGACAAGCGCGGGCAGTCCAGTTCATAGCAAGGTGCAGGGTGCCTGTTCTTCTGCAGCTGAGAACCCAGCATTAATGTTTATGGATCTGAGATTACCTTCGCTGCTCTGAGCAGAATCTCTCGTTCTCGCTCATCTTTCCTCTGCTTTTCCATGCGTTCCAGCTGCTCAAAAAACTTGAGCTGTGAGCGCACATCAGACGACTGCTCGTACCACTCGTCTTCCTGCAAAGAGAAAGAGGTCAGGATACAGATTTTAACTTATTTATGAGTGTTTATGACTCAATCAGGATGAAAACTTTCTTCTTAGGCAGGTGAGACGGAAGTTTACGGGACGAGCGCAAAAAACATGTTTACTTCAGAACACGACCTCGATGTTTTGTGCACTTCCTGCGCTATCCCTGCCTCTTTTCATTTTCTGACAAGCTCGTCTCTCCTCTCATCCCTGCCTCCGTCTCTCCTGTCCTTTGTTGGCTATGAAGTCAGCCGTGCCTCTTCCAGGACGCTCTTGTTTTTTGCTGATGTCAGTTTCTTCACACAGGCGCGTCTCGCACGGCTCATTTATAAAGCGGCAGACGCAACAAAAAAGCCACAACACACACCAAACAGAAAAACAAGAAAACAAAACGTGCGTCCGTGACTGCGCTCCTCTCCGCTAAACTACTCGCCATGTACACAAATAAACAGCTTTTAAAGCGCTCCGCCACCTGCTTTTCCTCCTTTGTGGGTTTGTTCTGGGATCCCGTTAATGCGAGTCTCTTGAAAGAGCGCTGCGTTTAATGCGATGCGGGGAAAGAGCGTGTCGGACTCTCTGGCTGTGGGTTTGAATACTGAATTGTTTACCTGTCTGCTTCTGTCTCTTTGTAATTCATGTGCCCAAAAGTTTACACGTCAACAGCAGGATTTCTGCTGCGCTTTACAATACGATTATGTGTGTTAACATGAACTAACAGTCAAAAATAGACATACATCTGAAACATTTTAACATTAAAGCTGCACGCACAGACATGCAAAGCGAAGTAACAATAGAGTACATACAACCAGAAAGTTTAAGACAAACTTCAGCAAACCAGACAAGACAGATAAGTGGTCGCTAGGGTGTTCAAAATTGTTTCTAGCTTAGGTGGTTGCTATAATGCTGCTAGGGTGTTTTAGGTCAATACAGTGTTGCCAAGACTTGGGATTGGGTCTTTCAAGGCTGTTGCTAGAGTGGTTGCTATGTGGTTGTTAGGGTGTCCAAGGTGGCTTCTAGGATGTGGTTTGGTAGTTGTTATGGTGTTCAAGATTGTTTTACGGCAATTTGGGTAAAGGCTGCTATGGGGCATTGCTAGGTTCATTCCAAAGGGTTTCTAGGGCATTCTGGGTGGTTGCTAAGGTGTTACTAAGCTAGAATGATGTAGGGGTTCACTAGGGCATTGCCAGGGTATCACTAAGGTATATATAATGTATATGTATGTATATATAAGCAATGCTGATAAAAAGACGGAAGTTACATAATCAGAATAATTTTTCTAAGCAACTATGAAGTAACACATTAAATGTGAATGTACATTTCCTTTATTCATTTCAATTTTGGTAAGATTTTTCATTTACCTTTGCCAAAAATAGAACTTTTATATAAAAAACAAACAAGCAAGTCCAGCCCAGATAAGAAAAAGTAGGGCAAAAGTAGCATCATGCATTATGTTCCTTAAAAAATAACTATAAGTAGTAGTAACTTTTTTTGAGACTGACACTATGCATAACTATGCATGTTTTCCCACACATCTCGTACCTTGCACGAGTCCATTCGGTGCTGGGCGATGGAGGAAACTTTCTCCAGCACCGTTCGTAATCTGGACTGGGTGGCGTGAGAGATGAAGTTCACAGCCTCCAGCGGTACGTCCGTCACTCCAAACCTCTTCGCTGAAACAAGAAAGGCGCAGACGCAGATGTTACGAAAATATCAATAATCAAACAAAACACATCACCGGCAGATGTTTGGAAGGAAGTTCAGCGAAAGAAAATTACATCTGTCCTGTCTTATAAATCTTCTACAAAAAGGTCCAATGTGTGCTGAAACCACAAAGGGTTGTTATGATGAACCGACACGACCTGCATTTAAAACACAAATATGTGGAGAGGATGTTTTCTCACTCCCGTGACTCGTTTTCAAACCTGATTTCCTGATATTACAGTAAAATGAGTTTGGATGAGCCTCTGTGGTTTGGAAGGTCAGAAAAACGGATCCAACCACCCAGAAGAGCTCAAGCAACTCTCCTAAAAAATCTTAAGAAACATAAAAAAACAGACACAAAGTGTGTACAGTAAATGTATAGTGCTATAAACTAAACATGGATAGCAGCTGATCTTTTGTTCCTGAGCATAGATTGAAGATTAATGGTGTCTTTTATTATATATAATAGAATTTCATTAAAATCATACTTGACAAGAAAATTCTGAGACAGACATTTTAATCTGTGATTATGCTTTTCTATGAAAAAATAAAGAGGAAGAGAAAAGCAGCTCTTGCATGTGAGTTGACGACTTTTACTTTAAAGGATAATTAGCACCAGAGTTTCTAAAGACCGCTGCAAACCTACAGAGCGCTTCTATCTATAACATCCCCATCTTTAATTTGCTATTAACATAAGTTCTCCTTCCACTGTTATTTTAAGAAAATCACACCAATTATTTAAATCAGCCGCTAAACGTGCTAAAAGTGTCCTTAATGACTCCAAACGAGACGAAAATGGGAAAATGAAATACTGAATACATCTTGGAAACGTCAAGACATGAGGAGTTTCTTTAGGCTATACGGTTCTTTAAAAAGCACAAGAAGCATTTAAATGAACTGAATTTCTGCTGCACAAAATAAAATATTAATAATAATACGAGAACAAAATGATTTGGAAATCTATTTACAGTATGCAGGTTTAGAAGTGTTTTACAACTTTCCTTCCCGTCACCTATAAACAGAAGAGAGAGCAGCGGTGGCCAGGCTTCAGTCCCTGAAGACCAAAATCATCCTGGAGGTCAGCTCTACTTCTGCTACACAATTACTCTGATCTGACTCCGGATAGACCAGAAGTCCTCAAAGACGTTTGTTTGGCAGCCTTGGTCCCCTGTAAATACATCTGCATTTATGCTTTTGATAAAATCTTTATCCAGTGTGACTAACATTGCATTCAAAGTGGATATAAGGTGTTAAATTATGTCTTAAAATTAATTTGTATGATGAGTAAACACAATATTCCCAAAGCAAGAAACACAACTCTATTTGCTTTAGATTTAAATGTACTACTTTCATCACAAACACCTCCAGTTAAAAAAGCTTTAAATACATCCTATTATATAATAAATTTTAAATAAACTACAACTTTTAATAAATTCTTATTTCTTTCTCACTTATCTTTTGTTCTCTGATGATGCTTATGTTACAAATTTAAGCAAAAATAAATAAATAAAGGAGCTGAACCCATGAATTATTTTTCTCTGCATTCCTCTGCTTGTTTTTGGCTTTTTTAGTTGGATCTTTGTTTAAATATAGCTTTACAAAAACAGCATGTGTACCCCCCCACCACCATGTTTTTTTGTTTTTATATATATTTTATACATATTATATATATATATATATATACACTGTATATATACTGTAAATATAAGTAGTATTTTTGCTGAAATATAGGTTTTACAAAGTAAAAACAAGCATTGCATTATCTGTATCCCCCCATGTTTTTGTACTTTAATGTTGCTTAGTGTTTGTTTGGGTTTTTTTGGTTTTTTTTTTTTACATTTCAGTTTTTACAAAAAAAAAACACATGGCCTTGCCATTACTAGCTTCATGGCATTGCATTATCTGTATCGCCCCATATTTTTGTCCACTTGTGTAGTTTTTGTGAGTGTGTCTTTTGTTTTTTTTGTTTTTTGACATTTAATGACATGATGTTGCATTAATTATATCCCCTATGTTATTGTTCACTGATGTTTGTTTTTGACATAAAAAAGCATCATGCTAGTAAATGCACACACAAAATGCAAAGGCTGCAATTTTCGATTTGATGTTGAGGTAAAGTGAAATACAGGATAACTATTTCAAATAGCATGAGCGAGTGTAACGGATGTGATCTTTGTGTTTGAGGGTAAACCAGGGCTTTCGGAGTTTTGTGTGTGAGTTTTTCTCAGATTGAGCCGAGCTGGCAGGATTTGTGCCTCCCTTGGTTCGCTGTCACCTACGAGTTCTCCAGCAGCCCATCAACGACACGACACCACACCGCCGCTCAGCCACGGCCCAGCAGGGGGCGCTTCACCCACCTACACACACGAGAAGAATTCCTCGTTTCTAAAGCACACCGTGCTCCCAGCGACAGCACCACAACCACGCTAACGCGCGCTAAAACAGATGCCCTGGAGCTTCTGACGCTTAACTGAGATCTAATGTGTAGCGAACACAAGTGTGACAGAACAAAAACTGTAGGTCTAGTTTAAACTAGTTTGTGAGAGCCATACAATTCTAGTCTGAAAATATTACATCTACGCATTGTTGCATTTTGTTAGAAAAATCATGCTTAGCAGTTTCCTGTGAAACTCGTTGCGAAACATTTGTTTAATAGTAAATTTTAGTAAGTTTGGGTTGGAATTACAACATTTTTATGTTTTCGAAAGAAGTCTGTTCCTGCTTTGAGTAAAAAAAAAAAACACTAATTTGATATATAAATATTTTGTAGCATAATAAATGTCTTTACTGTCACTTCTGGTCAATTTACAGAGCCTTTGTTAAAATAAAGTGTTTATTTGTTACTAACCCCAAACGTTTGAATGGTAATGTGAATTCCAGCATGTGTTTGCATATAAATGCTGGTGGACATATGTTAAGGATTGTTCCAGGTTAAATAAGCATGTTTACAGATATCTGGATACGATGGAAATCTAGGCGGACAAACATTCAGCTTTCATTACAAGCGGCCATTGCAAAGTGCTTTTCTTTTTGTTATTTACACAAACACAAAAGGATGAGTTGAACATTTCTCTGTGGTAACTGACAGCGTGACACAGACTGACTTGGGCAAACCATTTTTCCATGCCGTGACCCTTTAACAATCTGAAAACTGTTTAAGACCCAGTTGAAAAGATGCAGAACCACAAATATAAAACATTCTAGGGACACCAATAAAAATGATCAATGCAATTCTGTAGTCCACCTTTTTCCTGAATAAGCGATGAACACTTCATGAAGATTCCAGCTTCTATCTGGAAGCTGTTATGTTCCAGTCTCCACAGAAACTCAAGACACTTTTGCGTCACTTTTTGAAGCTCAAGGTACCCCTTTTTAGTCCCTTTTCGACACGAAGGGTCCTCCGTTGTTCTAAATAGGAAACCCTTAGCGTCAATGCAGACGCGATAATTTGTTTAATTTAATCGTCATAATTAAAAGATATATTGGGTAAAAACAATGGCATTATTGCATATATGTAGTGGTGTGATTTTTCCAATGTAAACAGTCAAAACTGTTTTATTTAAATTATATTATTTACACATTCATGAGCATGTAACCCAACCCCTCCTCCTAAACCTACCATCTATCAATAAAACACAAGATATAGCAGGCAGATACAACCACCGTCATCATTTATTTGAAAGATATTAATATTCCAAGTCTTTTGAGGCAAAATGATTAATTTGTGAGAATAATAGACGCGGTCGCTGTCTCTGTGTACTTCCTTTTATATATGCATGCAAACCATTACATTAAGCAAAACTGAGGACCCTTCACGTCGAAAAGTGACTAAAAAGGGGTACCTTGAGCTTCAAAAAGCAACGCAAAAGGGTCTTGACACAGAATGGTGTGTTTTTGTAACAAAAATATTTCTAGTTTTAAAATAAGTCATATGTCAAGTCAGAATCAGCCAAGAAGCAAAAAAAAATTGATGTATCCGATTTACAGAGCTTCAAAATAATGGCCACTATCCACCATCTTTAACAAGCTCAGAAGATATACTATAAAATGTTAAAAATTCATAAACAACAAGGATGGCATGGAAGCGAGTAAAATATGCCGTAATTTAATTTTTTGGGTGAACTATTGCTTTAAGCTGTGCTGTTGTTAGCTACATTAGTAGCCGCAATAAACAGTTTCTGTTTAGTACGTGACGGATATTTCCTTTAGTGGTAATTAAATAGACCTACGTAAGCAATAGCCTTTAAAATGACTTAAAATAAGATTTTGCTGTGAAGATTAGAGCATTAACGCAGACCGTTAAAATGACAGATTCACGTAATGTTCAGCAGCGCCAGCTCTTAAAGTAATAGCAGCCAAATAACCTAATAACCAGCTACTGTGAAGTCTATTCAACAAAGAACAAAAGAAAATAAGGAAATCAATAACATTTGTAGCTTCAATAGAATTTAATTTAGAATTTAGTGTTTGATAACTTTCAATTTCTGTATATTTCCTACTTGCTGAAGGGAAAGGTATGGGGCCTGTATTACCATGGGTTTATGTGAAGAATGTTTTAAGCTCACTTAAATTAGGAGTTGTTCTTGTTTTAAAGTTAAATCTTAAAAAGTGATAGCTCTTAATTATACTACAATGTGCAATGGATATGTTTAATGGTTACATTTTTAGAAAAATAGAATGATTTCATAGAAACATCTGATACTTACCTTGAACGAAAAAACAAAATTTTTAAACATACTGTCTTTATGTTGTTTCTAAATTAATTTTTAAAAGATTGAAAATAAAAGTATTTTTTTTTTAATGTTGGAAAATTAATTGCAATTAATTTCAGGATTATACAGCACTACTTAAAACACATTTAAAAGCATTGAAGCAATAATGATTGGTTCAAATATTAAAAGCGAGAAATCTTATGTTTTATTCAACAAAATGGTTCAAATACAAAATGTACTGTAATAAAACAATATAATTATAACTTATGTATTCCATCAAATGCCTGCATGATTGTTTAACATTTTATTTAAATATCCATTTAATCTTTAATGTTTGGCCAATTCTTTATTATGCTACAGCCACTGTGACGTCTAGTATAAGAAAATATGGACATGCAAACTCAGGGCAAGAGTTTACATTTACATTTACATTTATTCATTTAGCAGACGCTTTTATCCAAAGCGACGTACAAGTGGGGAAAAGTTTAAACGTTTATGTTGAAAAGTTGAACAGTTAGCATATTGTGAAAGATAATGTTTTCTCCTGTCTTGATGTAGGTTTACCTTATTAATCTGATAGAATCGAGCACATTGTTCCCAGATGAACAATCTCACAGCATATGCAAAGTGTGTGCAAGTAAATGATAACTGCATTTACAGTGAGCGGAGCTGTAATCTACATGCATATAAATAAAGCACATGTTAAACTCGTGTTTAATTCAGTTTTAGCCTTCGTGAAATCACAATAGCACTATGCTTTATCATGAATCATGACATGACAATCATGGATTATATGTTAATTTGACTAAAACCACACAGACCAGAAATGAAAGCATCATTACAGTATGATTTGGGTGAGATATCCTCGTTGAGGATTGCTGGAGTGTTTGCTGGAACATAAAGGACACACTCCTGGTGGCCCAAAGCGAGCATGGACTGGCCTACATTCACAAGAACAGAGAAGGTTTCAAAGCTCCAGGCTCTCCAGAATAACACCACATCATCACAGATGGGTTTATGCGTCCTTGTGAGAGCTTTTTATATCATTCTAAACATATATTTAGCACTGTCAACAAGCCACGTGGTTGAGGAGTGTTTGTGGTGGAGGTACTGTACCTGTTTCTAGAATACGCCGGTGTAACAGACCCGTGGGGAGGAAGGCCTCGTCTTTACACGAGCGGATCTGCGTTCCCACCAGATCAGAGTTGGTCGCTAGAATACGAGCGCTCTCCTCGTTGAGGTTCACACCGGCCATAGACGCCACATCGTTGATGTCATCATCGTCTCTGCAATACAAGACAAGCATCAGGCTGATCGTACAGCTAGCTATTATAGAGCTACTCAGAGTCACGGTAACATAACAATGAATATTCGTTTAGCACTTAATCAAAGCACTTGATGTTCAATTATGTTTTATTATGATCACAGCGGTTCATGCAGGTTTTGCAAAAAAGGTTCATGCAAAAAGAAATAAGCTATTAGTGGTATTTGAGAAAAAAACTTGATAACTGATTTACTACTTTAGCCTCTAAAAGTTCACCACATACATATTTTTTTACATTTTCCACTATCCTAGGTTTTGCCTATTTGTCAGGCATATATATTTTTAATCATTGAAACACCATAAAATTTAATATGCTCGCTCATTCTTTTATATATTTTTATATGTGCAAGTAAGAATAAGCATGTTGTTTGAATATTTCCATAAATTCTGTATTACACTGAATGGCAATCTAACACAACTTCAACCAAATTTTAGCACTTTATTCTCCAAAAACTTATTTGAAACCTTGCATGCATAATACACACATTCTGAACAGAATGGGAATGCGCATGGATGTAAAATTAAATCAATTAATTAAAAGATGCAGATACTTAATAAATAAATAAAGTAAATTAATATAATAAATGTTCCTAGACATGTTTCACCCATGTGCATCACATGTGAACAGAATGGGAAGAAGCATTAGACAAACAAACAAACAAACAATAAATAAATGTTATTTGTCTACTCATGTGCATCACTTGTGTTTTGAGTAATGGGGATGTGCATGTTAAATAAATAAATAGATCAAATGTTTTTGAATGGCAGAGAAAGAGTCTGGCTGAAGAAGTTAAACTCAGCATTTCCTGCTGCTTTACTGATGTGTTTGACCAGAAAGCTATTTTCATGACTTTATTTAACGAATTGGAAACAGTGTATCTGGTGTAAACATATGAGCCTCATGTTAGCTTTGAATATGAAATAAATTTGATAGTTACAGGGTGTTTACTGTTTTATCTGCACCACCAAAAATCAGTCGGATTTAACTTAATTAGATCATTTGTTTTTCCATTTGTTTTACTGAGTCGTCGGCTGCAGTGTAAAACTAAAACCATCTAAAATCATTTCCAGTAATTAAATCAAGCTGAAATAAAATAAAATGTAAATATTAAATGAAGATTTGACTTGTAAACTACAATTAAAAGTTTAAACTAAAATTACTACAATTAAAACAATTGAAATGACAGCTACCGTAAATATAAATAAAAAATGGAAAAAAAATACAACAAATTAGAAAAAATACATTATGCTAAAAATAAAAAAGGTAATAAAAATATGATTAAACACTATAACAGTATATAAATAATGATAAAATAACATTGCAAGCTTAAGTATTAAAAGTACTCAAAACAAAAATAAAGCTAAAAAGGAACATGGGAAAAAAAATTATGAAAATGTAAAAAAAAAGTTAATTTAAATAAAAACAAATAAAAGCTAATACAAAATAGTAATAAATTAAATATTATATAAATAATAAAAAATAATACTGCAAGTTGAAGTATACTGAGAGCACTCAAATTCAAACCGACATAAAAAAATAAAGCTAAACAGGAATATAAAAATGTAAACTAATAAAATAAACTGAACTAAATGTAGAATTAAAATTTGATAAAATAAAAAAAATGAAAGACTAGCATATCAATGCTAAATTGACACTAATCCATTATGTGAAGGTTATTATTAGGCAGGCGTGACATTTCATCAGAGTGACTGGCAGCTTTTCCATCCAATCATTTCTCTCTCTTTTTCCCCGTTGCCTTGGTAACAGTGTCCTAATTATGGCACATTAGCGGCGGAGTTTCCTGCGCCCGAGGCACTGCTGAAAACTTCATGGCTCCGGTCACAGAGGTTAAAGTTCACTCCGCTCCGCTCTCATTTACGTCTGCGTCTGTACCTCTGTTTCTGACATTGACCCCCTGGCATCTCTCGCCCGTGTGTGTGTGCGTACGGCCCCGTCGCCCCCTGCCAGAGCCTCTCCCAGACTGGCCAGGGTGTCTATGAATCCTGACACCGCGGCAGGAGCTGACAGAGGCCATTAGCACTGCACAGAGCTAGCATGTTAGCCTAGCTGCTGCCACACAGCACTGAAATGAAGGAGAGCAACTGTAGAAGTCAGGAGTATCATTAATGTGCCACATTCATCTTTCTCCTGACTTAAACTATCGGTCCAATTTAGAAAAAGTTACCAAACAACTAAAGTTCTCGCCATACCCGTGAAAAACGTCAGTTGCTTATTTTTTAGTATCTTTGGTTGCAGAAATATTTTGGCCCTTTATTTTAAAAATCAAAAATAGAATGAGTAGTTTTATGCTTTTTACCACACCTGCCGTCTAATTCAAATGTTTATTTAAAGCAGATATACGTATTTGCAATGCTTGATCTGTGAGAAAAATACTGAATAAAACAAACTGTCCACTTATTTAAAAAATAAAAATCAACATAATACTTTCAACATATTGCTTTTATAACTTAATTATAATTGATTAAATAAGCATACAAAATATTTAATATTCATAAAAAAATGTACAGAGCTGTTATTGTTGACTAAAACTAAAATGTATAGTAGCTGATAAATTATATTAAAAAAAAAAATCCTAAATGAAAATAAACATAAGACACATAAAACATTTTCAAAAACCTGAAAATTAGAATAGTTGCCTTGGCAACTATTTGAAATTACTATGTTTAAATAAAAGTACTTAAATTACTACAAATAAAAAATAAAGCTAAATATTTCTAGATTTATTATTTTGAATGATCTTTCTTTCTAATTTTGTCCTTTTAGTTAGCATTTAATTTTAGGATCATTTTAGTGTTTGTTACGTGATATTAAATAAAATATATAAAAAAAATTAATAATACAATAATAATATAATTACAATAAAGTTAAATATATTAATAATTATATATATATATTATATGATATATATTATCATTGTTTTTATGATTGTTCTACTTATTGTTTTATTATTGCTTTTATGATTTTTCTACTCCTTTTATGTAAAGCACCTTGAATTATCACTGTGTATGAAATGTGCTTTGTAATAAACTTGCCTTACACGGGGTTAATAAATATTAATCAATATATAAATACTCTGTAACAAGGACACCTTAAAATAAAGTGTAACCAAAGACCCCGTTAGTTATCATATTTACTGATTTTTGTTAACATTAAAAATACCCAGTCCCAGGTGTATAATAAAGAGTTAATGAGTCAACTGTAACTAAGTACAGAAATAACTATACGTCTCAGATTGATATAAGTATTTCCATGATAAACGCACACAGCTTCAGTGTTTGGTGTTTGTATATGAAGGATATGGAAAACAACTTTCAGAACGTGAGCTAAATGTATTTATTTCTTTGTTAGTCATGGGAAAGCTCCAGCTTTTATAAACTGGTTTCCTCCTGAGGCCGGGATGAAGCACTCTGTTTTGATGATGATGATGATGATGTGTTTTTGTGCTGTGTCAGCATATCCTTTACTTTGTTACTATTAATCCTCCTGAGGCTGCGTCCTGCCAAGACCCTTCACAGACAATGCCAAGTCCTTTCAGAAAATAGATTTCGCTGCTTTAAGAATCTCTGTAGGAGAGCAGCCAAAGATAGCAGCGGGTTTGTGTGTTTGTGGAGAATCACTCACGAGTGTTTAATGTGGGAAGAGTGAAAGAATACACCTGCTGCACAGAAACAATACAGACAGCAAACAATGCCCCGATCAACACTTTCACAGAGAGAAGCCATTATTTTATTCACAACAGAATATAGACTCTGTTACAGACGTTCTCCCCGCTCAAGCTTTTCTTAATGTCTTGGTTTTTTTCAGCTCTTTGTTGCCTCCGTGACTTTCTTGAGACCTGTAGCAGGCTTTAAATTTGAAATGAGTTCATTTTAGCTGATAAAAGTGTAAATGTTTTTAAAAAAATTATGTTCTCTATGTTCTATTGTGAATAAAATATTGTCTCTTGTGATTTGAAAGTCTTTTTATTTTATTCACATAAAAAAACTGTCCCAACACTTCCAGAACTCTGTTTGTAGTTGTTTTTAAATGTTTCTCTTAGTGTCCTTTTATCCTTTTGAAAACATTACGAGAATATTATCTATATTATATTATCCTAACAAACCAGACATCACTGGAAAACTCATTTACTCAGCTTTCAGGTGATCTATAAATCTCATTTTCAAAAAATGTGACCCGTATGAATGGCTTTGTGAACCTGGGTCAGATTTCTACAAACATTACCGAAGTGAAGAGAAGGTTTTAGCTGGGTTATTCATTTTCATCTAAACAGAGCTACAAATGATCATCCGTTACTGATTCCACATTACACAACTACTGTATTAGTAACACAATTCATGCAATGTTAAAAACGCTTACATGAAATAAACATGAAAAAAAAAAGACAAAGAGAATTAGGGAGGATAAATTTTTTTTTTTAAATACATCAAATAGGAGCATCTTAGCACAAGTCCTAATCACAGCTTTCTCTTTTCTCAGTATTTCTGATGCGTATGACATCTTTTACATAGTTGATATATATATATATATATATAGTGTTCCCAGAGACCTCCCTTGCTGTCAGTCATATCTGACAGATGCTGTCTTCTCTGGACGTGTTATTCAGTGGAGGTCTGTTGGTAGATCAGTGTCTGGACCGCTCTCAGAAGTGTGTGTGGTGCAGGAGTGGCACCGGGCCTGTCGAACAAAGGAGAGGATTTCTAAAGTTGAGTGTGAGCTTGTGAAACTCTTCCAGCCGGTCTCCTCTCCACCCACGAGCAGCTCTCCGTCACTCATCCTCACAGAAAACACTGCAGACAAAGACACTAAAGCTTCTCTGTCAGTGCTTTAGTCCTGTCCGAGGTGTGTGCAGCAGAACACGTATGAAAGCACTCGAAACACAACACTCAACCAATTTAGAACGGCAAGATATGTCCTGTTCTTTTTTAAGAGACTCTTCTGCTCCCCACGCCTGCATTTATTTAATCCAATGTATAGCAATAACGTTTGTTCAGTATTTAGAAAAACTGCTGTCTATCTGAACATATTTGTTCAAAATGTATTCCTGTGATCTCAAAGTTACATTTTTAAGCAAAGGCTATTAGCCTATTGCTCACATATCTTTCAGGTTTCCTAATGAAGGGAAAGTTCAGTAAAGCACCATTTACTATAAAAACTACATTATAAATGTCTTTATCATCACTTTTGATCAACTTAAAGCTTTCTCGCTAAATAGAAGTATTAATTTCTATAAATATTTCTTTTAAAATGGATGGGTAGTGTATATAGGCCTGTATGCATTGTAATACATGTGTGTGTGTGTGTGTGTGTGTGTGTGTGTGTATGTGGACAGGTTTTTATCACCTCATGGGGACCAATTGTCCCCACAAAGATAGGAATACTAGTAAATTTTGACCTCGTGGGGACATTTGTTACAGTAGGTCCTCATGAGGAAACAAGCTTATAAAACATACAGAATGAAGTGTTTTTAAATTGTAAAAAATGCAGTAAGTTTCCTGTAAGAGGTAGGTTTAGGTGTAGTGTTGGTGTGGGGCAATAGCATATACGCTCTGTACAGTAGAACAAGCATTAAACCTATGGAGAGTCAGGATAGCAAACCAGACTTGTGTGCATCTGTGTGTGTATGTGTGTGCAAAACTATAACTATAATATTAATGAACTAAAATGACATGGCACAAGATTGTTCTGTAAGGGTTTATTGATTTCAGGTAAGATGTATTAAATGTAAGTTGATGTGAGTGTTTGGTAGGTTTATTACTCATTCGCCAGTCACTCAGGATAAACACATCTGCTGATCCTAAAAACAGAGTGTTTGCTGTAGTAGCGTTGTGTTCCGACAGGAGGCGCTGATGGACTTTAATTAATGCTTTTACAGTAATGAAATGAACAGATGTATTTAGTCAGATCGCACGTATGAAGTGAAACGAACTAAAGCCAGAGATGTTGAGCTGTGTGTATGTGCAGAGAGCCAGAGGTGATGAGGAGACAGGAAGCAGGGTCTGTGAGAATGAAGGGGAACGGCTCATAATGAGCAGCGCAGGGGGCAGTGAACGCTGACAATGAGCCTCTGTTACTGACCCACACAATACTGCACTATCAGTTTCATCACGCCTGTCTCTC
Source organism: Enteromius viviparus (assembly GCA_032353835.1). Classification (NCBI taxonomy): domain Eukaryota; kingdom Metazoa; phylum Chordata; class Actinopteri; order Cypriniformes; family Cyprinidae; genus Enteromius; species Enteromius viviparus. Next base: position 997,239 of record JAUCNO010000318.1, on the reverse strand, counting down.
TCTCTCTCTCTGTCTCTCTCTCTCTCAGTAATGAGTCTGTCTGCCTCAGGCGTGGATCTCTCTCTCCCAGAACCTCCTCCATCAGACGAGCTGAGAGGTTAATCCATGGCTCTGGGTCCGTGACACTCAGAAATCATGTGTTTGTGTTGTCATTTAGAGAGGTTTGGATCAGAAAGCTTTTACACTGTAACAATATATATTTATTTGACATAAATTAATTTAATAAATTACATTATATTTGGTATACTTCATACGTTTGGTGTATGTAGTAGTATATATGTATATATAGTATACTTTTATTTTAATTAACTTTTATTTTGCATATGCTATAAAAAATTAAACTAATATAAAAATATTTGAAAAAAAAACAACCAAAAGATTTGTTAATAACAAAATTACAAAAACAATACATTTAAAAAACCTCAGCTAACACAAGCATTTAAAAATGAGAAAATATAGAAATAAAATCTATTTAAATATAGTAAGAATTACACTAAAAATGTGAAATAAAATATGGACATTCAGTTTCTGTAATTAAAAAAAGTAACAGCTAAATTATTATTATTATTATTATTAATTTAATTAATTGTAGTAATGAAAACTTCAAGGTATGTTGGCCAGATGAATAGATTTTAATTTTATACAGTAAAATAATGTAGGTTATGCAACATTCAACTCAATTTATATAGTATGTTAATAATATTAGTTAAGTTAAAATGACTTAACTAATGACAACTCATGCTCTGAAAGCATTGAAGTGCATTAAATTCTTTCTTTCCTCTCTGGCAGCTGTATTTGATCGTGTGTGTGTGATATCTCTGAGCAGCAGAGGGCGCTGTGTGGCGGGTTCCTGTAAAATGTGAGTGCATTGCGCCATCCGCCGGTGAGATGAGAGTATTGCAACTAATCACTCCTGCTGTCATCAGATGTGTGACATGTTTATTTAATCTTAAATCTGCATTGTTCAGTCCTTTTGTAAATACCTTCTAAATTTAGTGAACAGCTGTGCAGTTGTATTGTGTCTGTTTCAGGAATCGAGTTGATTTACTGAAGCGCGGAGGTCATGTGATTAGCGATGAGGTCGTGTGGAGCTCGTCTGTATTTACGTCACTGCTCGTGTGTTTAATATGGGCTTAGTCCAGACATGGTGCAGTAGAAAGATTTATTTCAGTATCACATAAGAAGGTGCAACACAACAAGATAAAGTGCATTTCAGGAGTTTCGACGCTTTCAAGTAAAGTTTCTCCATCAGAACGTCATTTGGAAGATTTTCTAACGGGAAGACGCGTAAAACCAGCTGAGAAAAGATTCCCATCATGCAGCAGCTTTGTATTTACACACATCAGATTCGCCCAGAACCATCCTGAGACGAGCACAAGCGGAGGAAAGTCTGGGGAAACCAGTGATGAACGTTAAAAAAAATGAAGATTGCTATCAATCTCTAGCTTAGGCTATACAATAAAGACCGGAGCGTTCATAACTCACTACATCAGCTTATATCACCGTGTCCATCTGTCCAGGATTCACAGTACAGTTCAACAGAGAAAGTGCTTTTTCCACGACACGCCTGCCTTAAACTTCATTCCCTTTTAAACGCTGGACGAGTCCAACACAAAACCATAATACAACAACATTATAATGATGTGCAACATCTCAAATAAAACAAGACCCAGAACAGCTGGTGACGTTTGCATTAATATACGGAAGCCTCTTTCCAGCACAGAATAATAATTAAAAAAAAGGTAGTTGTGACTTATCTCAAAATGTATACCTTCGAATTGAGAGAAAAAAAGATTCCTCGGAATTATCCTCGGAATATTACGAGTTTAACTCTGGATCACAAAATTCTAAATTCCAAATTCTGAGATTTAAACTCCCAACTGGCCAATTTCAGTTTAGAATTTTGAGAAGAACGGTTGGTAGATACACAATTGTAACTTTGTTTTTAATTGTAAAAAGTAGCAATTATCTCCTTTTTTAAATTCTATAGCATAAATGGGCTTCCGTAGTTTTCAGAATAGAATATTAAAACATGATTACTCTAATTCACGAAAAAGTTCACATATTAAAAACTAAAAAGCTGTCATTGCTTCGAACATAAAGCCGTAACAATATTTGACGAACCACTGAGATTCTTTCACCAGGATGATGAAAATTAATTTCAGACAGTATTCACAGCTTTCATCATTCCATTATGTGCTGGGAAAAAATCTGCTCAAATAGAATTTGACATAAAACTAACTAATGCTGCTTTTGCATTCAAGTCTTTAGTCGAACTCACAGTTATAGTTTGGAGACTATTAAAGGTAGTTCTGGTGCTTTAATCTACACGTATATCAGTCCATTTATTGCACTGTTGTGACCTGGTGAAGTCTTAGTAACATTAAAGAAGCACATTGATCCATCTTCCATTTTGTCTGAAGACGTGAACAGAATCTGACAGTTTTTTATGTAATATTTACAGTAACGGTGAGCAGAGAGAAACATCAGTCCGTCCTGAGCTTGACTCCTTTGGTGGCGTTATTTGTGCTTCACTTGTTTCAGTCTTCTTGGCGTTGGTTTTATTTTCTGTGGTCAGCTCCACCGAGGATGCGTTTAATCTCCGCTGGAAGCCTCATCAATGACCATTTATGTGACATGACATGAGGTCATGACTTTAAGGGTCACGTGTTCCTTGAGGCCAAACACACCCACTTACTCCTTTGGGAAGACTGCGATGAGCAAAGTACAAAACCAATGCAGGCAAGGCGATTTATTAATATATAAATAATATATGGATGTATTTATTGATAGTATTATAGTCAATTAATCTAAATGAACATACATTTATTTAAATACATGTATTATTTATATACACATGTATTCATTATATTTAGTATATTTATTTATACAAGTAAATTATTTGCATGTATTATATTTATATAATACAGTTATAAAAGTGAGCACATTTGTGACCCTGGACCAGAAAACCAATCAGCAATCAAATTTTTTGAGGTTGAGATTTATACATCATTCGATGTTAATAAGTTTCGATTGAAATATGATTTGTTAGGATAATACAGCAAACTTTGAAAATCTAGAATCTGAAGGTGCAACAAAAAAAAAAAAAATAAATAAATAAATAATAATACATTTACGATAGGAAATGTTCAAACTACTGTATCGTCAAAAAATATAATCTTTGCTTAATATTCTATTGATATTTGACCCATACAGTATTTTTGGCTACAAATATGCTTTAACACTGGTTTTATGGTCCAGGGCCAAATTTAAAATGTTTTTATTTGCATAAATGTGTTTTATATATATATTATATCACTATTTGTTTACAAAATAATTTAAATATAATGCATTTTATGTAACTAAATAATTTTTTTTAAAGTTATTTATATAATACATTTGTATCAATAAAATAAATTTATATATAATTAATGTATTTTATATTGTAATATTCTGTAAATGATACTTGTAAATAATTTATTTGTATGAATACTTATATGTTTATACTTAATGTTTATGCTTCATTTTTAGAAATGTATTTAAATATTTATATACATTTTTTTATTTTCATATTTATGTAAATTATTAAATCTTTATGTAACATAATTTATATAAACTAAAACATTATATTACATTTATTTATATAAATACATTTTTATGACCTCAGTATTTTACATTTTAATAATTTACTTCAATATCTATATAAATGTATTTAAATAAATGCATGTATTTTGGGGAAGGTCATATCTCAGATTCGCTCTTGTAAGTCATGGGGTCGAGTGGTATGGCAGTTTGCAGAATGTCAAACTCGATCTGATTGTCCATGTCCAGCACGCAGAGCATGTTGTTTCCGGAGGTCATGGTGGCTGAATCCTGAAACATTTTCTGGAAGTCTGTGGGAGCGGCGGTCAGCTGGTCCTCGTCCTCTCCGCAGCACAGCGCCACCTCGTTCTCGTAGCAGAAAGCGCTGGGCGAGTGTGGCGGCAGGAGCGTCTGTGCCCGGCCGTCCGGCGTCACGGAGCGGGACGACCCCGCCGAGCGCCGCCTGGTCAGTTCGCTCAGCTCCTTAGCGCTGCAGGCGGGCGTCGAAGGAACCTCGTAAGTCTTATGGAAATGTGCGTAATCGACCTGGTAGCGGTCGTGGTCCTCGAAGATAACGGGCTCGAAGCGGTGACCCCAGAGGATCTCTCGGGAAAGGTACGAGCTGCGCGCTTGCGTGGTCATCGCCGTTGCTTCCACCATTCCCTCCAGGATCACCACAATCTCGAAATCATCCGATTCAATATCCGCGCGGCTCATTCCCCAAAGCGGTGAGTCCTCATCGATTTCATGTACGATGACTAGTGGCGACACCAAGAAGAGGCGGTCTGTGCCTTCGTCGTAGCCCACGTTCAAATCCATCTGTTCCAGCGGGATAAACTCACCCTCTGCTGTCACGTAAGGTCGGATTAGCTGCGCGCGAACATGGGCCTCAACGATGTGGCTTCGTCGAAGGTTCCCCACGCGCCACATTAAACACAGCTTCCCGTCACGCAACGAGATGACCGCGTTATGTGAAAACAGCAAGGTTTGGTTCCGCTTTTTTGGACGCGCCATTTTGGCCATGATGGTGCCAATCATGAAAGAGTCAATGATGCACCCAACGATTGATTGCACTACGACGGTTACGATCGCTACGGGACACTCTTCAGTAACGCAGCGCCAGCCGTAGCCAATTGTGGTTTGGGTCTCGATCGAGAAGAGAAAGGCGCCGACGAAGCCCTCAACGTGCAGCAGACACGGTTTCCAGGGCTTTCCAAGGCTCCCGCGATCTTTATCGAAGTCCCCATGCACTAAAGACACGCTGTAGAAGATCAAGCCGAACACAAGCCAGGAGAACAGGAAGACGGAGCAGAAGATCATCAGCAGGTAGCGCCAGCGGATGTCCACGCATGTTGTGAAGATGTCCGCCAGGTACCGCCGCGGCTTGTCGTCCATGTTGGAGAAGACCACGTTGCACTGGCCGTTCTTCTTGACGAAGCGGCTCCGCAGCTGGCCACGGCCGAACGTGGCGATCTTCCCATTGTAGCCGGTCCTCATCCCTGCAGACACCGTGCTTGGGCCCGCCTCTCCTCCAGGGGAGTGGAGCCGTCCTGAGCCGTGGCCGTTGTGGAGGCCGAGGGTGGAGATCTTCAGTGCCTCCTCATCAGGAGACACGATGCTGTACCTGAGAGGGGCAACAAAGAATTTGTGGTCAGAATATGGTGTTCAGATTTGTTGTTGTTGTTGTTTAAAACCTGAATTGTAGTTATTATTCTTTTGAATTAGCTTTTTGTTTAGTTTTTTCTTTTTACTTTTTTCTGTTTTAGTTTATGTATTTATATATAGTATAAATTATAAACTGTATATAAATCTATGTACACGTAAATATAGTCAATATATACTAAATGTTTGTGTATTTATATATTAATATAGCATCTTTTTTTCTGATGTACTTTAAATCAATACTTTTTAATACTCTAATCAGCATGGACTTATACAAATATGGATGCTTTATGCAAATATATGTTTATTAGTAAATCCAGTCCACATAGAGCATGCAGACTAGACGTGTTTCAAAAATCATATTGTAGGTTTTTCAAAGAACTTGTTCATGTCTATTAGACACAAAAAAACATAGATATACCAGGTTCCCATTACTTCTAATTCTATTTACACTGAGCATTTGATTAACACAAGCCTGTTTACATTTTTGCACGACAGAGCATGCAAAATAATTTCTTTAAAATGATTATTTAGAATGCATTTTTACTACATTTGTTTTTTTTTAAATAAAAACTAATATAGTTATTTATATTTTGAATCAGATTTTAAGTTTTTTATTAAGTTTAGTTAACTTTGTAGTAATTTCAAATGCCTTTGTTTTTCATTTTTAATTATCACTATTTTTTTTTTAATAGTAGTTTTTTTTTTTACTAATACAGTTATTTTAAATGAGCTTTTTTCTATATTTTTAGTGTTTGTTTTTTATTTCTCCATTTTTAAAGTTATTTTATTACTGTATATTTTATTTTATTCAGGTATTTCAGGTATATGAAGCTGCTTTGAAACTATCTGTATTGTATCAAGCACCATGTATAAATAACTAAATGTGTGAAATGTGATTTTTTTGGAGCGTCAGGAGGACAGGTGAAGCGCTGTAATCTGATTGGAGCGTTTGTTCTTTCCAGTGACCGCTCTAAAGGACACACACTCACTCCAGATAAACCATGAGTCACTTTCTCTCTGCAGAAACACACTGACGGATCCTCCTGAGGAACGTCCCAAACCTTTACTGAAGCTACTGTCAGTCAAAGCAGGACTGTCTGTGTCTGCACGGTTTCTCTGTTCCTCTCTTCAGATTTTTGGGAGTGAAAGTATGAGGGCCTCAGGTGTGTGTTACCTGCCCCTCATCTGGGATTATGAGGGAAGGCCGGTCATTTAGCCATATCAGGATTGCGGTCAGTAAAGGTTTAGGGATTATAACCTCAGCCCTATCTCTCTATCTCACACACACACACACACTAATAAGCAAATAAATACAGAGTCTGCCAGTGTTACTGATTGTCAATCATCTGCTGACGTTTGGTGGAGCACATGAGTGACAGTCAATGTGTCTGAACCAATGAAACCTTTTTCAATAATTACTATACACTCAGTCTATTGAAAGAAAAAAGTATAAAAATCTGGCTGTTGAACTTCACATTTTGGCATGAAATGTATTATTTTAAGTTTTTTCTTAACCTCTAAAATGTCATTATTTAAGGCAAGTAAACTGTTTTACAATTTAAATATCCAAATTATTTAGTTAAAAGTGCACGTTTTTTTGAAAACTGGATAAAAATTCTTTTTTAAAATTCTTAAATTACGTGTTTCTCTTTATATGACTTCATAAATCAGATAAGTGTTTTTTAGCAATGAACTGTTATACAAATCAGTGTAAATTATGTATGAATAAATCCCACAGTAACAGTCTTCAGAATATAGAGAGGAATAAATCTGTACAGTAGGGTGTTTGTAAGTGCTGCTGAAGTGGAGAAAAACTTTAAAGAAATCAGACTAAAAACTACATGAGCAAATATATACAGTGAACTAATAAAAGCAATTAATGATTTTTGAACAAAATTCTCAGCAAAAACATTCAGAATATACACCAAAGCTGGTGTAAGTAAATGTGGCTGAAGAGGAGAAACAAACTTTTAAAGATATGTATTAAAATCTACAGACAAAGAGAAAAAGTACAATAAAACTAACACTTTAATTAGATTTTTGGGTGTTTTTTTTCCACCAATCTAAAATAATACATTATATGGAAGCAAAATAGCCCGTAGTCTTTCCTCTAAATAGTAAGATGTTCTAGAGAAGCAGAATTAAACATACGTTATTTGACTTTGAGAGTTCAGCCTGACTGAGAAAATGACTACAAACTATTGAGCTGAAGCCTGTAGGTCTACATTTAGTGGCATTTCACAATTTTTTCCACAGATTTTGGGACTTGAATGGATAGTTAACCCAAAAAAGACCATTCTGTCATAATTTACCCTTATATTCTTCCAAACCTGTATTTTTTTCTTTCTAACCATTGGAACCAAACAGACAACCTTGCAACCCCCTCATCTGTTGTAAGTTAGAAAGGTCACGTCATAAGGTTTGAACGACTTGCGCAAATGTTGACAGAATAATACTGTTTCTGTGAATGTTTGTTTAATAAAATGAATTCATTACTCCTCAGTGGTGTGTGTGTGTGTGTGTGTGTGTGTGTACGTTAATGGAAGAACCAAAGCCTTCAGTAAAGAACATGAACAGGCTCTTGCTGATTGGTAAAACCTCTCAGAGTTATTAATTTGGAAAAAGGAAACTTTTCGAACAGAACATAGTTCAAAGGTTTTTAAAAAGAGTCGCACATATCACAAATACTAATTCATCCAAAATGAGTGAACTATGATATTTTGACCCATAAACATGAATGCTGCTCCTATATATTCTACTCTTACCTGTTGGCTCTGTTGGTCCCCATGCTGTATTTGATCTTCAGCGTGTGTGTGTGTGTGTGTGTGTGCGTGCGCTGCGTTCTTCAGTGGTACGACAGAACAGTGTTCTCCGTTTACCCGGAAAGATTGGGTATCGGCATCCTGACACACCTGGATCTACTTTGTGTCACACACTGCAGACAGAGAAACAGAGGCTCGTCAGTCGTGAAGTGATGCTGAGAGTTCAGGCTGATGTGATGCGGACGCAAACTATATTTGTCTTCTGGTTTAGATGCTGTGATCTGGGTCAAAGCAGCTGTTAAAATAGCCCTCACACACACACACACACACACACACACACAAACTCAAATTTAGGCTAAAAACCGTCACTGATTTCCATGTTGTGTAAATATCCAGCTCTATATTTAGACTTATATTTTTAAGTTCAAATGCATAACATATACATACAATGAGTATTTAAACATTTAATTTGAACATCTATTTAAATGACCGAATATGTGGCGTTTATAATAGTTAGCTTCTGTTGACATAATATGTCATCATTATTGTGTGCGCTGACCAGAAAGCTCTGTATTCAGTCTAGTGTATACAGTCTAGTGTAAAGCATTGAATTAGATAATGAGATTGCATGTTGAAATTGACTGTTATTTAATGTGTTTTGCTGAGAAAGACCTGTTAGTATGGGAGGATGTTATGTTTTTTGACATTTAAAAGAGTTGCTCTACGGTAAAGTTCACACCACTGTTGTAACGTTTCCTGTAGCTCAAATAGTAGAGCACGGCTGCTAGCAACACCAAAAATCATTGGTTCGATTTCAAGAACCTGTGTGGGTTTGATTGTCAGCAAGAGCTGATTAAATGTATAACTTGAACGCGATGTAAGTTGCTTTGCTTAATGCATGAATGTGTTCTCTTATTGGTCAAATTTGCATGCTAAAACTGTCGATAGAAACTGATATGAATCTGATTAACTGCATCCAAGAGCAACAGTTCATTTATGAGTGAATTATGTTGAGACATGTTTAGTGTGTGTGTGTTGTGTATGTGTTTACTGTCATTTCATAACACTGACAGTAATTGACATAAAATGATGTGATTATGTCTGAAGGGTGGTTTTCTGCGTTTCACGATCATGGTCTCATTACAGACATCCTCCTCTAAGCTACTGTTTAGAAAGATCAGTATATCTAGTGATGAACACATTTAACAGTTTGAGGAGATTGTTGGAGATGTAGACGTCAACAGGACAGATGCATGTGACTCAATAACTGCTCTTTACAATGAAGATGGATTTAACCTTTGTTACACAACATGAACACACACACACACTTAATCCCTGATTGTGTGTGTTTGCGAGAAGACGTTTCTTTCTTAATTCCTAATCCAATGATATCTGAATAATCTCTCCATCTCTCATTTTTAACAGCGAAGCAGATCCAAAGAAATGAGCCCTGAGGATCCTGCACTGTAATCTGAGACGTCCGTCTGTCTGTCTGTCTGCCTGTGTGTGTGTGTGTGTGTGTGTGGGGGGGGATTAATATGACAATAGCACACACACACACACACACACACACTGACAGAAGGTGAGTTCGGACTTAATCTGATGTATGTATTATTCTTTACTGGATAAATGATGAAGCTCTTAATATGCTTCACTGAGAATATGTCAGGAGAACTTGAAGAAATCATGATTCTTTCTCATTTTCTCAGAAGGCTTTTTTTATTTAGTTTGTACAATGGTCTCAGCAAGCGTTTCTTCACATGTCACATTTGCTCATATCTGACATCTTTCATTGGATCAAGTATCTGTAGGCCTATCTCAAAGGATTTCTCTTCAGTAACAGCTGGTGTTTTGTTGATGTTTACATTTCTGCACTTGGCAGACACTTTTATCCAAAGTGACTTACGTTGCTTTCAAGGTATGCATTTAATCACTTTGTCTGTGGGAACTGAACCCATGACCTTGTTGGCACTGTTGGTGCCCTGATCCATTGTTTCTAGTGCCACACATTAACATAATCCACCAATGACAAACTTACACAATGTCAACTTAAACATCTGTTTTTATAGCATATCAGACTAACCACCTTTTGACTCGTTCTTTACAATAAATGATCTAATGACGAAAGTGTGATTTTGTTATTTATGTAGTTTTTGTGGCCATTTTAAATTGGTACACTGGCATTGTGTGTTTTGGGTAAGTACAAAGTACAAAGACTTTTTGTACCCAATTTTGATAATTTGAACTAAATTTGAACTCTTCTTAATTTGCAGAAAATTGTTTTGCATGTTAATTGATTATATCACAATAAAAACTTTGACATACTGTATAGCATGCTACTGAATAATTACCCTATTTGTATAACGCATGATTTTCCTGTCAGTGTATGTAGATGGTAGCCTACGGTATTAAGTGTGTCTAACTATTACTATAGACAACAGTAGTTAAAACAGTGGTTCGTTTCTGTAAGTGTGGAAACATTTAGTTTTTATCAGTGCATTAAGGGCATTAAGGTCTTATTGATCAGGGGAATCAAATGAAGTCACGCGGCAGATTCTCCAGCACATTAAGCGCTTTCCACTGGAAACACGCGCCAGCGCTGCAAACAAACCGCGCCACAGAACTCTAGTTTCCCGCGCTCGCGGTTTAAACAGCTTTGTCAGTTATTACTAGTGTTCTGCAGTAAAGTGTAAACTTCATCAGAAAACTTGATAATTGCTTAGAACAGGCCACAGGGGTTTCATCATGCAGCAGATGTTCGACTCAAATCTGCGGGGTTGAGACTGTGACATAAAATATGACGCGCAGGTACGTTTGCGCGGTAAATCCGATAAAGCTCCAGATGCGGCGTGCGATCAGTTCGTGATCTCAAACAGAGAATAATCTCTTTTCATTACAGCATCCAAGTTTCTCTTCTCTGCTTTTGCCGCATTTATTCTCCCCTCAACATCCCATCCGCAATCGATTTGATATGCATACAGTCCTTTAAATGTGCATTTTTATGTATGATATCACAATTTCAAGTTTGAAATTATAGCTTAGTTAATTTTAAAAAATCTAAATTCATCTATAACAGTAGACTTAAAAAGAATAATAATAGTTGCCATAACAGCATGTAAATTGCCCAGACTGTTTGACCATATATATGAACAATTTCACACTTCATGCAGCGACATCATCATCCAAATGCCAGTAAACGACTCGTTGTATGAAAATAACTAGCAATAAAACTTTAACAGCGATTCATACATTTGTATAATCAGACAAACTTACTATAAACATGAAGATATGAAGAATTGCTCACCTTATAAAAGCAAATGTCTAATCTGTAAACGTTTTCCCGTAAAATTGTCTTCTTCTCGCGGTCACTTGGTGTTTTGGCGCTACGTGTGCACTGTCCGCTTGTCCTGCTTTTTTTTTTTCCTATTCTCCGAACACACCCATTTTTATCAAGACATGACCAGCCGCGTGTTTTTGTAATTCATGTTTTCTTGTAGTTTTCGCAGGTTAATCCCTCCGGTCTCCCGCTCTGACTTCACTCACGCGGTAATCTCCGAGCGCGCGCGCTCTCCTCCTCATCCTCGCGGTCTCGCGCTCATGTGGGTGACCGGCGGATAACGGAGGAGGAGGAGGAGAAAGATGTGAGCCTGTCACTGCGATTATGTTCACTTCAGATTGATGTCAAGTGGAATTCAGTCCAAATTAGTCCAGACATGATGAATATCAGAACGCGCTCTTGTTTTCACGACAGTGATGAGTTGTTTTGACTGAATGATGTGTTTTTCTTTCTGTCTGGGATGACTGACTTCTAATCTTTTACGTCTTTCTCAGCGTTACAGATTTTCTGCTATTCTTAGAGGGAATGTATCTCTCTTCCTCCTCTTGTCAAAGTATTTTAGTGTCCAATCCCAAATGTTCTCCCGCATCTCTTTCTGTCTCCTCTGGGTAACATGTTCATGCTCTGGGTGTTCATAACGCTCTGAACATTGATTCAAATTTGCAAAAAAAAAAAAAAATTAAATGAATAAAATGTGACTAAAACGAGGTATTTTGCTGCCTCTAAACCACACTTAAAACAAAATACAGGGATTTTATCACAATACAATAGATCTCATCATTTCCAACAGCACCATTCAGTGACCAGTTTATTTTAAGATCCTTATACTGAACCAAATGGAAAGATTCCACGATGTTCTTTAAGGAACCTATGCCAATAAATCACCTATTTTTAACATCTTAAGGAGACCAGAGTGTCCTAACGTTCACAAACACACTATTTGACACTTTCAGCCGTGAACGTCTGTGTGAATGCTTTTAAGATCTCTGAAGTGTTTCTGTCCTAAATATTTCGTTTTAGAGATTTAAGAGCGGCCACTGCATGGTTTCTATGGAGACCCGTGGTTGTTGTGCGAGCTCTTATTTTCGGTGGTGGAGGCCTGCATGAGGAGGTGGGGATATCTGAACATATGACAGCCGTGGAGTGACAGTAGGAGTGTGTGTGGGTGAATACACCGAGAGAGAGACGAGCTGAGACAAGAGGAGGAGTGAGGCAGGATCCTGGTAGGACATTATGGTGGAAAGAAGCCCTATTTAACAGGAAGAACAAATTGCTATTGTTGTATTAATGTACAACTCACAGTCTAAGCGAGTTTAATCTATCTGCATATATATATATATATTTATATTACCAAAACCATACTGAACAGGTTTGAGACTATTGTATATATATATATATATATATATACATTTTTTTTTATAAGCAATCTGAAGTCCATCATTCTACAGTGAGGAAGGTTGTTCACAAGTGGAAGACGTTCAAAACAGACATCAATCCTCCCAGGAGTGGACGTTTGAGCAAGTTCAAATTAGGTTTGCAAAATTGCACAATGTCATCTACAATGACTCAACACACCAGACCAGACCAAAGGGGAGATGTTTGACCACAATGCACTGCAGCACTCGTTTGGTGAAAACCCCAATAGCATATCTTTAGGCAAACACCTCATACCAAAAGCCACAAATACTGGGCCTGTTTTGTAGCCAGGACTTGGGCACCTCACAGTCACTGAGTTGACCCTAAACTCCTCTGTATACCAAAGTATTCTAGAGTCAGATGTGAGGACATCCATCCGACAGCCAAAGCTTAGTCAAGATTGAGGCATGCAACAGGACAATGAGCCCAAGCTGGCAATTCTTACATATTTTACGAGGTGGCTGATTCGTACGACCTCAGTTCATACGTTTTTTTTCTAAAGTGTATGTATTTGTACGAGTTGCCAGTTGGTATGAATTTGTTTCACTGGGTTTTAGACAAATTCAAAGAGTAAAATCAAATAGTTCACTAGATATAGTTAGTAAGCTGTAGTTGTTACACTTACTAGGTTTTACCAAGTTACAGCAACTTTCAAGGCAAAGACAACATACTTACTGCTGTGAATGACGCTTGCTTAAAATATTCAAGTAGCCACAAAGGAACCAAAGGATTTTTTTATTTAATTTTTTTTACATTATATTAAATTAGCGTTCCCATTGGTTTGACTATTAAAACCTTGCTATAGTTTTCTTCCTATTAATGCAGCGATGCAACATGAAATCAAAGTTATTTGGTTTCACGGTAAGAAAAGTAATATGTTTCTTTTAAAGGGTGATCTGAATTTTAATTAATTTATTATATTGTTAATTTATTTTTCTAGTAGTGTATTCTTTTTGTGTGCTTATTAACAATCTTTTAAACTTTTACAATTTTTGTCATAAACCACTTGAGAAGCTTTTAGTTTGGATAATATACAGTAATACTTAAATTATTGTAGTAATGTCACATACTGTCTTCATCATTCAGCAGGAGAATCACAACAATGGAAAAAAACTGAACAATAAACCGGAGCAATGTTGAACAGAAGAAGGGGCCAGAATTCTTCCAGAACAATGAGAGAGAATGGATGTACATTGAATCAAAGCGTGTCAGACTTTGTCATTTAATAATGGCACAACAATGTGTGACAGAGATAGATTCACATCATAAAGTAAAAGTTTAATGAACTGTTCGTGTGTCCCGCCCCAAGCAGAAGAGACACTCAGACAGACAGGTGATCCTCTTTGACTCAAACGGGACACGACCCAAAACCTCAATACCACACAAGGAGTCGATGTCAGTGGGTGAAGGACACAGCAGTCAGGAACTTCATGCAGTTTCACTCAAATATGAAAGAGAAGAGAAAGGAAACACAGACCTTCATCTAATCATTTACGCATATCAGTTCCATCAAGTTCCCTTCGTTTCCGTATTAATATGAACACAACCTTCAGATCACATCTGCTCCTCAAACATGTCTTAAATTACTGTGAGAAAGAAGGTGAGGGGACAAGAGAAGAGAGTGATTGTTAGAGGCCAGACGTGTGTGTGTGTGTGTGTGTGTGTGGTTTAATAGCCTGTGATCGCCTCTGGGCGTCCTCATAAATTCCCACGACCTCTGATGGACACCATTGTGTCTCTCTGTCTCTCAGCGCTCTCTCTCTCTCTCTACTTCCTGTGCTTTTTCTCTCTTTCCGCTGTCGTTTTCTGCCGTTTTGCACACTAAACTGCCGTGTTTAGCAGTTATGTAAGAAAAAACCCTTTGCTAACTTCCTAATTTGATCGGGAATGGTTGACTGCTCCTCTGTCACACTGAGTTTACACGCAACACTCAACCCATTTACATAGACCTGAATGGTTGAAAACGAACCCGGTTGTGTGACGAGATCACAGGTGAACAACACATGTGCTGCATCGCTAAATATGCCCTGCTGACATAAACACTGGTTATAATGGTGCCTGTTGGTCTCTTTATGATGTTTATCATGTGTAGCAAAAACCATAAGAATTTCTTTGGTGTCTATTGTTTTTTAGTCAGTCTGCTTGTTTGTTAACAAAGGTGTACAATGTTTTAGTTTTTATATGAACCAGAAATCAACATGCAGGCCCCGTCTGGAGTGATTCTCTGTGTTTGGTGAGTGTATCATCAGTAGGTAGTTTGAGGGGTTGCTTCCCCGCTGAACTGATGGTTTAAATGCATATGTATTTCTTTTTATTCACTAATTATGTTTATATGAAATTGTTGATTGCTACCTAATTTACTGTTTCGTTTTTTATTTAATTAATTCTATTGCCGTGCTGCCTATCCACCTGTGCTTTTGTGATTTCATGCCATATTTTGCATTTATTACATTGAACTGCAGCTGATAGACAATGCAAATCCTCGGAGAGAGATTTGTGAGATTTATATGGGTGTGATTTGTGCTCTACAGTGTTCAAACAAACAAGACAACATTTGCATATGGTAGAAATAGTCTAATAAGTTAGAATTTAACAGCTATTATAACTTGAAACCATTCCATATAGCCTAGGTCTTGAGTGTTTTTTATTATTATCGGGATCTAATCATTCTGTTTTGTGTATATTGTCTCAGCAAACATTGCTGCTGCAAAGAAAATGAACAGGATAAGCACAAAATCCTTTGCACAGAAAATCCTATAGTGATCTTATAGGAATTATTTCTATGACAGGAATTCTGTACAGTTTTCTTAATCCTTCAGTTTTTATTTATTTATTTTTGTAAAGGGGTTCTATTTATTAAAAAAGCTGTTTACACTGAGGTTTTAGTATACTGGATTTAAGTGGTGAGATCGCTATTACAAAACCACATTTACTGTGATAGAGCTGTGTTGCTTTTATAATTCACTAACAATACGAGCAATTTTTTATTCATTTTTTTTTTTTTTTGTGCACACCAGGATTTTTTTAAATATTTTTTTAAAGGCAAGGACCAGAGTGGGGCCAAAATTTTTAGAGAGGTGCCAAGTGTTATGCACAACACAGTAGCAGATTTCTGTCATGACACACTGAAGATGTAGTTAGAGAATGATTCAGGTTTATTGATGATAAACAGATGAATACAGTCCAGGTGAGCAGACAAGTGTTCTCCATAGCTGAGAGTGAACGGGGTGAATATAACACTTTCTGTGAAGCCTGCATTTATAATACATTATAAGGGTATATTCTTATTATTATAATGAATGTATAATGCATTGTAAAAACGCATGAAAACTATTATAATACATTACAATATTTGTGTATCTGTGATTATAACTTGGGAGTATGATTATTAATAACACACAATAAACACAACATTAATTCGACTTCATTTATAATGGACTATATCTTATCTTGACATTGTTTATTTAAGATCTCTTGTGAGTGCTTCCTGTGAGGCTAACGTGAGCGAGTTATGTAGTTGCAGAGTTACTTATCAACAGATATTGTCATACTACAAATTCATCTGATTTAATATCTGATAATGTCTGTTTGATAAAAAAGTATTGTTATTATTACTACTTATAAGTGCCATTTGACTTAAAACGCATTATAACTAGCTATGTATACTTTACTATATGGTACTGGTCATGTAATATCTTAAAATAGTTGTTTATTTGACTAATTCCATTCAAGAAGTGAAACTTGTAGAATTATACATTCATTCCACACAGACCGATATATTGCAAGTGTTTATTTCTTTTCATTTTGATAATCAGAACTGACAACTAATTAAAAAAAAACAAATTCATTCTCCCCAAAAACTTTTACCACTGCAATTTACTCCTAAATCAGTATCTCTCTGAGCATGAAAAGCATTTCATGCCAGTCTTTGTTAAATTTCTACACAAACATACTTCATTCTGTTTATTGAGGTACTTGTTTGGTGA
>JAUCNO010000318.1:968348-980391 GCA_032353835.1 Enteromius viviparus | reverse complement strand
CTCCTTTTATGTAAAGCACCTTGAATTACCACTGTGTATGAAATGTGCTATATAAATAAACTTGCCTTGCCTTGCCTATATATATAAAACTAATACAAATGGCAAAAGCACATAAACATGCAAAAACCTAAACTAAAATGCAAACTGAATATAGAACTAGATTTTACTATTTATTAATATTTTAAAGATATTTTGAAAAAATATATATGTAAAAAAAATCTAAATTAATTAAAATACATAAATAAATGCTAGAATTGTATATAATTCATATTAAATAAATAAATATATATATATATATATATATATATATATATATAGGGTATGGGATGAGTTGTGTGGGAAATGTTAGAGTTGTTTGTTATGAGCAACAGCAATAGTGAATGTCACGATGTCTTTATGCCAAAGGGAATCTAAGCTGTATTAACTAAACTAAGCTAAAAGACAGTTTTCAGCTGAATCTGGTGTTACCCGATGGGCCAATCAGAATCATCATGGTCACGAAACACGCCAGCGGGTAAAGGGTCGTCAGTACCAAGCAAACCTGACAGCTTAATTAGCTACACTGCTAAAGATTTATTGGTTTATCAATCAGCGCCTGAGGCTGAAGCCCTGGGCAGAAAGACAGAGAGCGGTGAACTCTGTGACCTATGACACACACACACACATACATCCTCTGCTACAAACCCTAACTGTTTACACTCTACATAGGCAGTTAACCTGAAACCTTAACCTGAAATCAAACGCCCTACATAGGCAGCAACTCACTGTGCCACACAAATATTGCTGCTCACATGAAGCACACGATTCACGACTGATTCCAATCAAGTTTAACCAGCACTTGATTACATTTGAGGCTCTTAGAAGTGTGAAATTTATCGTTAGGATGCATTCGAATTTAGCCAAAACCAGCTGTTTTGCAAGACAGCATGATGTTGCATCAGTACAGCAACTTCAAATTCAGTTAGGAACAGAACTAAACTCTGTTTATTTGATACTGCAACATTCAGACACAAAAACACACACACATTCTCAGATTTGCACAATATCTTCGACTCATTAACACTGAAACTAACGTGCAATTTATCTCAATAACCACAGTTCCTGACAAAAACTATAGTTCTTACTGTAAAGCCATAATTTATGAATCAATACCAAGACACCGAGAAAAGAGATAAACTATTCATAAACTACTTTATATCCAGAATATATACAAAACAGTGTTGTTATTGCGGACTAAAAATTAAACTATTAATAAATAATTGTCTGTAAATTAAATATCATAAATAAAATTATAATAAATAGAAGTTTTTTTTTACTCAACATGATTATATATGTGACTTTGGACCATAAAACTAGTCACAAGTTTTTTTATATGTATATTATTATTGAAATTTATAAAAGAATAAGCTTCCTGTAGATGTATGGTTTGTCATGATAGGACAGTATTTGGCCTATATACTATACTACCTTTATACTGTAGGTTTTGACATATTTACAGTAGCAAATAATATCTTCATGAAAGTTTTTTGGCATAAAAGAAAAATTGATTATATTGACCCATACAGTGTTTTGCTGTATAAATAAAGGTGAGTTGACTTGACTTCTTTTAGCATGTTTTGAAATGACTAAAAAGCACCGTCCAGTTAACCAGACACTAAAGCCATGAGCTATTTCATGTTAAGCCCTCTCATGTCTTCGGTCTCGCTGGCATTCTGAGCGACAGTTTCCAGCAAACAAGGCAGAAAAGCAAGCATGAAGAGGACATGAGCCTCGGTCCTCAGCAGCACGCTTGTGAAGCGCTGCCTCCGTGTGTCAGCGGCCGGTATAACAGCTCACATCCGTACCTGAACGAGCCTCCCCCCGGGTCGTTCAGCTTGTTTTTCTGGTTTCCTGAGAGCTGGATGGTGACGCCCGCAGGGCTTTTGCCCGTCTGGAACGCCGCAGGCTTTCCTAAAGCACCTGGGAAAAGACAAGACAGCATTATCATGAACTTGCACACCTATTCTCATCACACCTCAACCAGCTCTGCGTCACATTTCACCTTGTTTTGCATAAAGCTAATGAAGCCTGTTTTAGAAACATTTAGATTTCCTGCACTCTGCTATTGTTTTCTAGATACATTTGACCAAAAGTCTCATTATTGTAACATCTGGATAGTTTTTGCTACTCACTTTTTTCTTGTTATAGACACTGCAAAAGAGAAATGTATACTGTAAAAATGTCATGATTTAAATTAGCAAAAAAAGTCAATAAAATATAAATATATAAATCCTATATATTCTATTAATCACGCAGATTTTTAAAAATGTAAATGTAGATATATATAATATAAATTACAAAATCATAAAATCATGTAACATTTATTGCATTACAATAATAAAAATATGTTTGTTTTTAGGGGAAAATGTTTCCTAATAGACACAGGCTTTATCTCCTTTGAAATAAAAATCATAATTAATAATAAATAAAACAATGGCAACACTTTATCCAAGCTCTTAATATGCAATGCATTGCAAATAATTTCAGCAAAGATTAAAATGCATTCTAATATTTGCAGATTCCTTATTTATTCCTGTTTGTTGTGTGTTTAGTGCATTGAATCGATATATAGTATGAACTATTGTGGTTACAATTATTATAGGGTGCATAATGCATTACTAAATACTGCAATCTATAGAAAAGCTTTAAGTAATTTTTCAAATTGACTTTATGGTGAAATATGCAGACATTATCTTGACAGGCTTCAAGAGATGTACCCGAAAAGAAACAGGGCGAGCTGCCATTTTTACTGATTCTCTGCTTTTGTCTACACGCATTTCGTTTTTTTTTATATTTTTCTTTCAGTCTGTCTCTATACACTCCTCAACGTGTCGACACACACACACACACACACACAGTGACTGCCAGGGTGCATTTGAACGTGATTTTAAGAGGCATGTTCTTAGCCCACAGCTACAGGAGACTGTATTTTTAGAAACATTCCCCCTGAAAATCCACTTTAAGGGCTGAAATATAAAAGATCAGACGATGATGGACAGGAACAGAAGCACTCGGATTAAATCTGTGTGCACACACCTGTATCTGTGTGTGTGTGTGTGTGTGATCAGACAGCAAGAGTTCCATGCTAAGCTGATGAATAAATGTGTTTGCTCACCTGTCGCTCGCACCGTCTGCGTTATAACCACTGGCATCCGTATCTGACCTCCAGGACCCACTGCCCTCTTGATACCCTACAAACATACAAGAGTTCCTCCGTTTTACATTGATACAGCCTACAGCGAGCTTGCCACTTATAGCCATGCATCCTCAGATTTATCCTCATGCTTCACGTGTCTTTTTGCTGTCAAATCTTAAAGCAGCTCGGCTATACTTGGTTCTGCATCAATCCTTTTCTCAAATCTGATCATCAGGATCTTTTGGAGGAGTATTTGTTTCCAGAAGCTTTACTTTTATTGTTCTTCAGCAGAGGAATGATCTTCCAAAACATCTCACATCTTCTCAGGGACATTTAATTCTTCATCTCTCAATCAGAATTGCATTGCATTATATTATATAGATTTTAAATTTTACGTTATATATTATTATATAGATATATCTCATTGATTTATATTGCAAACACCATCCTTTACATCAACTTTTTAGCCATATAAATATTAGCATCTTCACCAAATTGCATATTTGTGCTCAGTTTGGACTGTTTTTATTATATCATACTATATGAGTCATAAAAACCTGATGGATCAAATATGATACTTTAAAACTGTTCCATGTCAAATAACTGGATGTTTCTGATTATCATCTCATGTATTAGGCATACTGTGATGTATTTGTAGCTTATATAATAAGACTAAGAACGTGTATTAATCAAATCATTATAATAATCTATTTAATTTCATGTAGACTTTAAAATGTAGGTCCTTTATTGATTTTTTAAGGGGCCCTAATAAAATGCTCACAATCTACTGAAGGTGTGGTCTGAAACACACCGGCTGAATTTTTCTCAAGCCCATCAGAGAGAGAGAGAAAGGGGAAGAAAACAAGGTAGTGACAAAGTGAGGAGAGGGGCAGAAAACAGGAACAACACTAATAGAGGCGCTTCCATCCCCCGTGAGTCCCTCAGTGCTGCCCTGAGCAAATCCCATCCATCCATTCCACTTTCCCTCCGCCTGCATATTTCTCTGACTTGTTTTCTTGTGCCTGGACACACTGTCGCTGCATTACAGCTCAGAGCCTACAAACCTCGGGGAGGTACGGAAAACCTCAGAACGGCTGCAAGTCACAGACCACAGACACAGAGCCATTACAAAGTCACAGTCAATATACAATACTATGAACACATCTGTCTGTGCTGGACAACATAGCTTAACAATTAGATCTGTGTGTACTTCTGAACTAATGGTCAAATGTTTGACGTTTTTGTGTACATAATATGTGTATATATTATGAATATACACCCGTGCATGTATATATTTAAGAAAAATGTTGTGTTTATATATTAAATATATTTATATATCATATAAATTTTATTTAATGTAAATATACACATATTATAAATAGTAAATCTTTTCAAAATCCATACTGTATATGTGTGTCTTTATATGTATATATATATATAGACACATACATGCATGATAAAAATACACAGTACACATATATTATATAAACTTTAATTTATAAAAAATAATTATAAATTATATAAATTGTTTATATATATATATACAGTATATATATATTATATAAACAAAAACTTATATTTTTTAATTTTAATAATATTTCACTGTTTTTACATTTACATTTATTAAATAAATGCAGCTATGACTTTAAATTTGAATTTGAAATGAATCAAATAAATTAAAAAACATTTAATATATCAAATAAACAGCCAAGTGTTAAGCACCTGTTTAATTTAAAAAATAAATGAAGTAATTAACAAAATAAAAAAATGTACTAAATAAAAATTCATTTTAAATACAGAATAATTATGATATGCAAATATAAGCGGCCATATGTTAATAAGTACAATCCTGTGATTATGATTTTGAAATGCATGCAGTTTCAGGCATGTCTTCAGAACATTTACTGCCAGATGTTAATTAAATGTTTAGAAAGCAGCTTTCAGATGTTTATGATATACATTGTGTTTAAATCTTCTTCTTTAAATAAACATATCATATATTAGATATCAGATGATAGTTATGGTGTGGTTATATATTGTTTCTGCTGAACTGTATGAATGAAAAACAGATAAGTGGAGCACTTTAGAGAATGTGAGAGGTCAGCACATACTTGTGGCAGTACGACGGTGCTGTTGGGCTGGTGTGGACGCACACTGACCGGCGTCTGGACCGGCGTCACGCTGGTTTTGTTGGGCTGCAGAGGCTGAGTGAGAGACTGCTGGCTGTTCAGAAGAGACAGGCGCAACGCTGGGAGACTTTTCTACAAACACACACACGTACACACAAACAGAGTTAGTCCCAAAGCAAACAACCATAAACAAAACATAAGCATTTAATGCAGATAAACAGCCATTAATGTACACTCTTAAAAATTAAGGTTTCATAGCAGAACCTTTTTTGTCTAAACGGTTCCATAAAGAACATTTAACATCTGTTTCACAAAAGGTTCTTTGAGGCCAAATAAGTTTCTTCTTAAAAAAAGGTAAAACAGAGATGGTTCTTTGAATGAATAGTTCTTCTGTGGCGTCGCTGTGTAGAACCTATCATGTACACCTGATATTATGAGTCGATTACTGAAGAAAGCTCATTTATTTGTCTGGAACGGGTAAGGGTTTATTTCTCACCACCAGTTGTCTGGATTCTGGTAAACTGAAACTACATAAGGAATAATTGACAAGAAGCCATTGTATAAATGAAAAATGAGGCGCACCTGAGGTGGTAATACAGCTATTTTTTTTAATAAATTCAACAGACTGGAGCCAATTATTCTGTTTATTTACTATTTACCCCTAACCCTGACACATTTAAACCCACTTTTTCATTCATCTTACCCTAACGCTGAGGCTATTTCACTTCTATAACACATATTCTTAGAAATAATCCAATTTTATAACATTTTGTTCACTTGTGACCTTAACTTTCTTCCCCTATTTAAATCTTCAATGCCGTTTTCTCAAAATGAGCTTTTTGTCATTTTCCGGTATCAATATCTCAGCCTATGTCACACCTATGTACACCAAACTTTACAGCTATACTCTCACTAGTATTCTGAAGATATATACTGAGGGATTTGTTAAAAGATCATTCCTGGCCTGATTTATGTGACATTTTAAAGAAATAACATGGCTATTTTTTAAGGTTATGGATGGTATATTTTGATTTCCTAGGTAATGAAAGCAGGTATCCTAAAATCCCACTGCAATTTGTTTTTCATCTTGTGTATAAACAAAATGAAAAAATGATTTTGCACCTGGCTTTATCCTATATTCAGATACATGCACCGGAAATATATGCAAATTTCCACATATTTAATGAGCTATTGCCTCTTTTGCATATTTAAACATAAAATTGTAATTTTTTCTTCTCCTATTTATGTCAGTAATCAACTGGTAAAGTTTCATGGTCCTATTTGTAAGTTAAAAATGTAACCCTATTCACCTGTAGGGTCTCGATTTTACTTGGAAATATTCAAATACTCAACTACTGATATAATACTGGATACTCTCTACTAGTAGGGACCAAAATATAGGAATATTTGGAATACAATATTTGCAAAAAAAAGTTTACACACTGGAAACAGAATTGGAATTAAACATATAATCTTAAAAATAAAGGTGCCTAAAAGGTTCTTCACAGTGATGCCATAGAAGAACCATTCAGTCAAAGGTTCTTACCTTTTTAGAATCTGAAGAATAACTGAAAGGTTCAAGTTTCTTTATGGAACAAAAAATGATTCACAATAATAAAAGCATCTCATATGTTTAATTTCAATCCCTTTTCCAGTGTGTGAACTGTCATTTTTTTTCTCATAGAGGCCGAACAGTCCGACAAAGATCATTAACCTCAGTAATCAAAGACATCTCGCTGAGATCCCAGGCCCTGTGAGGACACCGCGGGCTGCCGATGTCTATTTCTGGAGGATTTTGACGTAAGCGGACTAACATCGCATGACAGCGAGGCTGCATTGGCGTGCCAGTTCGGACCGGGCGGGATGTGACACGAATTGTGCCTGGCTGGATGCGCCTGGCAGCTACTGACCGTGAGGAACGTGAGCCGTGTCCGAGGAGGAGAGCTCCAGCGTGTGAACGTACCTTCAGGAAAGGGACCAGGTACGGCTGAGGAGACGACTTCAGCTCCGACTGCAGGCGGCTGGTGAACTCCTCCGGATCAATCTTGGCATCCTGAGCGCACCGACAGCAGATAATCAGATGGATTTAAACACATGCAAACTAATCATTTTATGGCATTTCTATTCACTGTTTAGTGAATGTAATGTGGATGCTTAGGGTCCTTTTTTTATGTTTATGTGTGTGTGTGAATGGTTGTATATTTTGGTCATGTGCGGACAGACTTATATGTATATACTGCGTGTGAAAATGTATACCTTTTATTATTTTTTTGGATTAGTATTAATGAATTTGTTTTAAAATTGTGTTTTTATTAGTGCTGTCAAACAAATGTGCATGTGTGTGTATATTTATTATGTATATATAAATACAAACAAATGCATGAATGAATTTAAGAATAATATGTTTGGTTTCTATATTAAATATATAATACAAATTATATAAATATAAATATATACATGTACATACATGTAAAACTTTTCAAAAAATATATAAATGCATGTTGTGTTTGTACACACACGTATACCCTGTAAACAAAAACTTTTATTTTGAATTGTGATTAATCCTTATTTGACAGCATTAGTATTTTTTTGATCAAACGGTAGTAGTCCAACCATAAAAAATTATTTTTTACTGCGATATTATACAAGACTTCTTCACAAAAAATATTGTAAAGTAATACAAGAAGCCCCACATTTAGAGAAAGTGTGATGTTTAGAGTAAACCAGACACTGTTTTTGGTCTCAGCACCACAAAGTACTAATAAACAAGTACTGCATTTCATTAACCACAAGTGAAATAAGGCATTTCAGGATGACATATAAGGAAAAAATACACATTCTACACACTAATGATGTATGAATTCAGATGTTTCAGATAAGCGTCACACGTACCAGTAAATCCTGCACCAGGGCTTTGACGTTTCGAGACGTCTCTGGGGAAGGGGAATTATGGGACGCCAGCTTGATCAACGTCGCCAAGAAGTTCTTGCACTTCTTGACGTTCTCCTGCATCTCCTGATGAGAGAGTGAGACGGTTCGTTAGTTTTAGCGACATCAGTAATCACACATCACAGGCCGAGCTGGATTTGGACGGCTGCTCGTGTTAGTAAACAGTTTATCCGGTTCTGACTCACGCACACGCTCTCTGTTGTGCTTTTGTTGCCATAATCAGCGATCCAGCCTCACGGGGAAATAAGGTATTTTAATGAAATCCTCTAAATTCCATTTAAATGCTACAAGACTGTCAATCATTCGAGGTTAGAGAATGTGTCAATCAAAAGTCTTTTTTAAGGCAGATGGCGTTGCGCTCACACGAGCTGATCAGCTTCTACGACGTCTGCAATGAGCTCAAATACTATTAATGAACTGTCTACAGAAAATGAAGCCATTTTTTATATTTCATGCATTGCAAAATTATTGTCATAAGAGTTAAACACTGTTATGGATTTGTTTCAATTTTGATTAATCATATCATTCTTAATTGATAGTATAAATTAGGTAGAACAGTGAATACTAAATTAATGATTTCATGACATATTAATAACTTACTTTTTTTAATTAAAACTTTATTTTTGCTTTTTTTTCCAGCAAAGGTGTATTAAATTGATCAAAAAGGAGAGTAAATATATTTATAAAGATTATGTAAAACAGTTTTCACAGAAATATGAAGCAGCACAACTGTTTTCAGCATTAATAATAACTAGAAATGTTTCTTGAGCATTAAATCTGCATATTAGAGTTTCTGAAGGATCATGTGACACTTTAAATGATGCTGAAAATACATAGAAATACATAATAATTCACAGTATATTGACTTAAAACACAGTTATTTTAAATAGTAATAACATTTCCCATTTTACTTTGATCAACAAAATATAGCCTTGTTGAGTAGCTTTCAAAAATCACCCCCAAACTTTTGTATAGTAGTATATGTGAACATGCATGTCTGTGTGTGCGTGCAGATGTGATGCCCAGATGTTTACAGACTGGCACTGCCACGTGTGTGTTTGTTTGCCTATGCATGAACGTGCTGGCAGCTGTGTGTGTGTGTGTGTGTGTGTGGTTCGGATGGAGCTTGACCAAGTCCTGACAGTTAACCAGGGAAGCTTGAGGGGTCCAGCAGTCACTCACTTGAGCTGAGAAAAAGAATAGATAAAGAAAGAGAGAGAGAGAGAAACTTGCAGGCTTGGATACGGGAGGGCATACAGACCTGGGAGACAATTGGAGCTCCGGGGGCCGGGGCGGCTGCACTCTGTGGGGCCAGTGGCATCTGAGTGAGGGGCCCCTGGGGGCCTAAGGCCGGCTGAACCTGCTGGGGAGCTGTCACTGCCACGGCGGCTGCCACGGGGGCCTTCTAGAGGAGGAAGGAGCAGAGACACGGAGATAAACACAAGCTGACGTCTGCCTGCCAGCAAGGCCACAGAGAACAGGAGAGACGGCCACAGAGAGCCCTGTCACATCGCGTGTCCCGAGAGAGCGCGGGACGACAGGAGCCAAGAGAGAGAGAGAAAGAGAGAGAGATGGAGGAGGAAGAACTCAGAGCACCTGACGACTCACAGTTGGCTTGGTTTGCTCCTGAGGCGCTCGCTCTCCATCTCTTACAGCCATACTGAGGTTTACTGTCTGCTCTTTGTCTTTATAAAACACAACTTTATAGATAAGCACAGGAGTGCAGGAGTAGATTTAAAAGCATGTGAGTGCACAGTCATTTCAATCGGATTATAGTTTGACTTTGGTTGATGATTAGTCCATACGGTGCTCACAAAATATTAATAAGATATTTCTGGTTCTTTCGGTGTATTGATAAAACTGCTTATTTTCAAAATGTTATATTTACAGAAACTAGCTGTCAATCTATTTTAACAATTAAATAAAATAATAATAATAAACTAAAAATATCAAATGACATAATTCCAGAAATTTCAACTTTTTTAATATATAATATTGCATAAATATTTTATATTTTTATATTATATTTTTTAATTTTAGATTTTTATATTATTCTATTTTATTTCTGCCAAATAAAATATTTTAGAGGTTGACATATCTAGAAATATATGTGTTTGTACTGTGTATATTTATTATGTTTATATAAATCCACACATATGCATGTATATATTGTAGAAAAATATGTTAAATTTTTGGAAATAAATACATTTAAATACACAAAAATATTTTCAAAATATATACTGTAAGAGTGTGTATTTATAAATACATAGTAAATATTAATAAATACGCACAGCATACACATATATTATGTCTCCTTTTTTTTAGATGGATTACCAGAAAGAAACACTTTTATGAATAAAATAAAGTGTTAGTGAAAATTTGTCTTGTAAATTTGTGACAATATTTTTAATATGTAGCACGGTCTCTTGTATTTTATTGCTTTTTTATTCAAATCCTAATTTTTAAAGAGAATTTGAAAAATACACAGCCTTGAGTAACTGCATATTAAATTCACTCTCCTCTGAAGCTCTACGGTCAGATACAGCTGAGTGAAGAACATCTTAATGCTTACATAAACATAAATCAACTGATGCCGATGAGTGGGAAAGACAGAGAGAGAGAGAGAGAGAGAGACAGGTCAGATGCTCACAGCGGGGCCGGCTGCGGTGCTGGTCTGGGCTGCAGAGCTCGGTGAACTAGACTGGGCCAGTTTAGTTTGAGCTGCAGGAGCGGGACGAATCGCCTGAGTACTAACAGGAGACTGAGAGCGAGAGAAAGAGAAAAGAAAGAAAGGAGGGAGGAAACAGAGAGATTGAGAGCAGCATCACAGAGGAAAGGAGGAGGCACAGGATCTGAAACCAGACTGGGTTCATCAGTCAGAACTATATACGAGCGCTTCAGATGAAGAACTAGTCACTGGATGGAGTTCTGTCTTTGACACACATCATTTCTTTAAGGCTGCTGGACAATTACACAACTCCCTCTCTGGAAACTCAACTGAATCGGCCACAACACACAGGAAGCTTAACCGGGAATGTACATAATATAAGTAACACATTTAATGCATTCTGGGAAATAAAG
Organism: Enteromius viviparus; assembly: GCA_032353835.1. Classification (NCBI taxonomy): domain Eukaryota; kingdom Metazoa; phylum Chordata; class Actinopteri; order Cypriniformes; family Cyprinidae; genus Enteromius; species Enteromius viviparus. Next base: position 969,057 of record JAUCNO010000318.1, on the reverse strand, counting down.
TGTCCACAAATCTACTTGTAAAGGCCTACAAAACCTTCCAAACTCAAAACATTATTAATCTTTTTTGATCAACTTTTTTATTACACTTAAGTAATATAGATTCAGAAATATATTCAAAAATATCAAATAAAATATGCACAATATTCCTCAAAATATAAGCTTAAAGTTTAAGGCCTTAAAGTTGGCCAAACATCTGTTTTTCAAGAAATGAGTGCTGAAATATGGACTTTTTGTATTGAATCTTCACAGTTGTTTGGGTATCTGCCTTTTATTTTTACCTAATTGTAATATAAAATTATTTCTTATTTCCAAATTATTAAAAAATAAATAACTTCTGACTTAGGTGACTTATGACCGGGTGTTTATATATATATATAGAATATATATATAGAAATGTTTATATATATTAGTTCATTTTTAGTCAAATAATCACGTAATCATGATTAATTGCATCAAACCTGTACAAACCTGTCCTGTATGGATATATTTTCAAAAAATATGTTATGTTTATATATTGAATATAATTATTTTAAAATGAATATATACATGCAAATACATGTAAAAAAAATGTCTAAATATGTACATATGTGTATTTATATATACATAATAAATATACACAGCAAACACATAATATGCAAACAAAAACTTTTAATTTAGATGTGATTAATCACAAGTAATTGTTTGACAAATACATACTGTATAATATTAT
>JAUCNO010000318.1:934153-968248 GCA_032353835.1 Enteromius viviparus | reverse complement strand
TATTATTAATATGCAAAATAATTGTAAAATGTATATTTAAAAATCGTATATAAAGTAATTTCTAAAATATGCAAAATAACTATCAAATGCAATATACAATAATTGTCATTTCATGTGATTTTCAGGTGTTCCTGACTGAGGAGCACTAATCAGCAGAGCGGGAGCAGAGTCCTGGCCTCAGAGAGACGCTGTGTTTAACAGGTCACTGCCAGCTCCAACTCTCTCCTCACAGATGCTCGTCTCGGGGCCCCTGCAGAGAGTGTGGAGCCCGAGGGCCCCTGAGACACGGAAGAGCTCGGGGTCGCACACACACACTGACGGCGACGCCAGAGATCGAGTCTCGCTCGTGCTGAAACACTTGCCTTTACAGCGATCAGGCAGTTGGAGGATAAATGATTAAACGCATTCGGAGGGAAAGAAGAACGTCTTCCGCTGCAGAGAAGCAGAGAATGACTGACAGCAGGATGAAGAGAGACGCCTGGGAATATAAACCCTCACCTCACAAACGCTACGCTGGTGTCCTGAACAGAGTTTACCGCAGTAAACAACACCATATACAGCTACTGCTGCTGATACTGCACTGTGACTTCATGCAAAATCACTACAATAAAAGCACTGCTAACAAATATTAGTCATACACCACAATCATTAACAAAGTGACTGAAAGGACCTTTCCACAGTTATATGATTTTAAACATTAATTTACATTTACAAAAATAAGCGTGTAGCAATTACGGTGGCACCAAAAAGTCTCTTCATTTTTGCTGCATTCACTTGTTTGCTAATAAAGCTGCCATTGTGTACTACAAATATTACTGGCTCTGTGACACATTTCCTTTAATCTTCTATTATAAGTTGCTTTGGACAAAAGCGTCGGCTTAATGCAATGCAGATATGAATGTACAAATTATACTTATTTGCTAAACTTCAGAAATTAAATGTTTTGTTATATGCAATCTTTTTAAAAATGTTTGATTTATAAACAGCAGTGTTGAGTTAAAACCACTAATAAATGAAAGCTTCTGGCTCCCTCTGGTGGCAGTAAGTGAACATTACACTCTTGCACACTAGACCTGACACTGCTGGGGGTTAGGGTAAAAGAAATTAACTAATAGTTATCACCTTACTTACCCTAGTTGTTATTCAATTTTTTTTATATATATTTTAGTTTTTGGGGGTAATAAAATTATACATATTATCAATCAAATTATATATGATGCATATATAATCCCTCCGTAGAAAAAGTAAGTAAAAAATAAAGTTTGGTGTGTGTAAGTACTATTGAGGAGATATATGGCTCAGCGTATAAGAATCAAATCTTCTTGATATTTTTTCTCATATTGGCTTTTTAAAATATGTATCTTAATTGAAATCTGTTGATGCAAATAGATAAAATGCTATAAAAGATACAATTAACAATATTTTTTAGATGTTTTTTTTTTTCAAAAGTCTGAAAAAACACTTTTTGAAAAACTAAAAAGCCCAAAATCTCGAATTATTATTAATAAAATAAGTAATAATTATAAGCATTTCTTATTATTAAAATATATTTTCTTTTCCATGATTAAAAAAATGTAATGAAATAAAATACAAAAATAAATAAAGTAGTATAACATAGCCGTACACATATAAATATATTAAACCATTCGTGTTTTCAAACCTCTGTGAAGAAGCAATGTATTTGATAAAGTTTATTAATAGAGAATGTGGTTTTTAATTTACACAGCACTGAAGAAAGAGTTATATTTTCCAGCTAAATCTGCTAGCAGTAGAAAATTCATGATTTTGAACTGATGTCAGCACTAACTACAACACACCGCTAGATGTCAGCAGTGAGTCTAACATCAATACTGCTGACAAAACTAAACACAAAAAATTGTTCCCAAGGTTTACAGATGGTCAACATGAAAATTATATTTTGTTAAGTTATGCCTAGGACAGAAACAGTCATGTTTCTGAATTAATATCCGGGTTTCTTCCATCAAATGTTTATGACAGGACACATTCAGTTTGATCTCTGCTGTGTGAGGATTTGATTAGATTTTTTATTGCATATATCATTTTTTATACATTTGGATTATACCACTTTAACATACACGTGATGCATATTTGTCATAATAAACAGGTAAAGAAAGTGATTTCTGCCCTCATTTATGCAAATCATGGCATAGTTTATTACTATTGCATCCTTTTTATTAAAAAAAATAGAAAATCTTCAAATAGCTTCAAATAAGCATAAATCTGTCAATAGCAATGAACAATTAAATATTTTACATTGTAACGCTGTAAAAAAAATATGTCTAATTTTTTTCTTATATATTTTTTACTTTTGATTCATCACTGATTACACACACAAATAAACTCAAATCAGTTTGATATAATGATCAGAGCTCAGATTTCACTGGTCGATCAGTCTAAAGCTTCATTATTTACTCTTAGAAGGCAAATAAACTGCTGATTCACGATGAATCAGTCTTCATTAAAATCTGAAGTAAAAATGATTCCTCATTGCTAGATTTGAGACTGTCTGTTTGAGATATTGTTCATTTTTGATCTCCTTTCTGCTTGTTTTTAGGCCTTAGGTTAGGTTCAGATCTCATCCATTCAGCACCTTAATATGTTACTGATAAGATCTTCAGATCATCATTTGTTCAGGTGTATGGTTCAAATACAGCAATATTACGTGAATATGTATGAGATTCAAATCAACTGTTTTTACTGATGATAAATAAATAAACCTAATCCTGTGTATTTAAAACACATTGTTTAGTACAGAAATCTTACCTGTTTCATTAATGTATGACACAAATATGCATCACATTAGCATTAATTTATAAAGCTGCATGATCAAAAAAATATCCAATTCAAAAAACACAAACCTCAGATTTAGTTGTAAATATTTCTGTATGATTTGCATTATTCAGTGTTTAGCATCCGATTTACTGAGACTCTGAAGAATCATCATCAGGAGTGAGTTTAAAGATAACAGCATGAATCTAATCGCTGGTATGTGTCTTTACTTCATTCAGGGATGAAGATTTCACAGAATAAAACTTTGGGGTAGCAAGTTACCATTTAACTGTATTTACTGCACAGATGGTTTGATTATGGTTATTAGTAAAATCATACTTAGTTCAACTGTGAGAGACCTCCGGTGACCTCTAGTGGGGGTCATCACCAGGGTTATTATTTTACTAAAACCATAAGGAAAAAAACTAGTGCTGTCAAATGATTCATTGTGATTAATCACATCCAAAATAAATGTTTTTGTTAAAAATATATATATATGTGTGTGCACTTTTTTATGTATATATAAATACAGACACATGCAGTATATATTTAAGAGCAATATGATGCAACATGAATGTAAATATGAATATGTAAATCCATTATATACTGTATATATGTGTATTTATACACACACACATATATTATGTAAACAACTTTTTTTAAATACAGCACTAAGAAAACATTTTAAAAACTTCTTTTTTGGTGTAATTTCATATTTTGGTGTTAAACTTAAATAAAAAAGTAAAAATTACATAAAAATGAATACAAATTATAAGTGCAATGAATACAACTGCAAAACCATACAACTAAATTACTAAAACTTTAACTAAAACTAAAATGAAAACATGACTGAATGCTAAAATAACTACCTAGACTGAGAAACTCTGGATCCACACACTGCACCACAGCATCGGATCATACGCATATTTTCCTTTCATCAAAAGTACATTTGTAAATATAAAAGAGATTTTCAATCATAGGGAAAATAACTTTGCAATCAGGATAAGTAAGCAAAAACAATTTAAAAAAAAAGTATGAAACAAAAAAGGTTTGATGAAATACATCTGGTCTGACTTGATGGTGGGAGGTTTTGCTTCTTGAGATTCAGAAATCATGCTAAGATCACTATTGTGTGAGGTTTTCACAGAATAAAACTTTTTGGTAGCTGTAACCAAACTTTTGCTGTGTTTACCGCACAGATTATGTGATTATGGTTATTAGTGCAATCATAATTAGTTCAAATCATGTTTTAGAGAAAGCTCATCTGGGCATCATTATGGGCTGTACCTGTGGGGTCGTGACCCTGAAGGTGGCCACGCTGGTGGGAGTGGAGGGCCGCGGTGAGATGCTGTTCTGGGCTTGAGCTTGAGCCAGAGCCTGCTGAGGAACCATCACCAGCTGGCCCATCTCTGTCCGGACCAGCACCATACCTCAAACACACACAACACACAGGTTATTCACCTCGGACCGAAACATAAAAAGATCAACAACTGAAGCCTTAGGATTCTTCTGAAAGTCATTCTTTAGATTAAGTGTACCTAATACCTGTGTAAACGTGTACGTAAGCACACATTAGTACCTCTACAGCTTTAATGTTACTGTAACAACCCCTTGAAGGGTATGAGTAAGTACAAATGTGTACTTTTTTGGCAAATAAAGTGTTACCATGTACTTACTCTGATGTCACACAGCAGTGGTCAGTAAGATAAATTGTGGCTGGTATTAATTGGACAGTTCCTGAGTTACCATGTAACACCAACTCCAGATCCACTTAGTCCAATCAGTATTATACATATTGATTCAAAATGTAGTTATAATTCCTATTACATGAGTACTTAGTGAAGTTCTTTTAGACAGAAATATTAAAGCTGTAGATACACATACTACGTACATATCTAGTTACTATGCAAATACACAGGTGTTAGGAACACGAAATATAAAGTGGGACCTTTTTTGACCTGCATATGTCTATCTGATGTCTTTATGTGGAAAAAATTCAAAATTGTCATTTATTTATTGTTATTTCTTTCTCATGTATTATAATTATTTTCTAATTATCTTTAAATGTTTTTATGTAAATATATTACGTCTGAAATGTTCTGCGCGTGCTTTATGTAAATGACCCATTCAAACAGCACTAAAGACATTCAAATTAGGATGTTTAGGTGTTTTAAACAGAGCAGTTGTTTTTGCTGACACTGACCCGTTTAACCACAGATCATTACACACACCATTCAGCTTTCAGCGTTTATAATAAATGCTCAGAGTTGGGATAAATTCAGATTTGACTGGTTTTATAAACTCACTCAGTCTGAGAGTGAGAAGGCAACAGGTGTAAGTTAAAGTGCGAGTTAACTGCTGATTGACGATGAATCCTTCAAATCTTGAGTGTGTCATCTGTGATCAGTGTACAAGTCATTTTAAGTTACTTTATGATCTACTTTCTGCTATTTATTGACAGTCATGACAATCAAACTCATCCAAATAAAGTTCATCAACACTAATTATCATATAAACTCCACTGATTAAGGCTGGTTTGAGGTTTTAGGTTCAGCTCTCATCCATGAACATTCACCATTCAGGATTTTCAGATCAGTGTGTTTGTTTCTGGGTTCTTTAAAGCATCAGATCATCAGTGCAGCAGCTCCGGATTAGATTAACTCACAAAAGTAATGTGAGCTTTGTTTACATATACTGAAAATGTTTACATAATTCATAGAGAAGGAAGTTTATGGAGCCATTATATAAAAACAAACTATATTGCAAACCAAAATGTCAAAGCAAGCATATTCCTGTCTGATATAAGTGTATGCATTTCCTTAGAAAATGATGAAAATAATGAGATTAAAACAAGCATTTAAGCAACATCTATTAAAAATTATATTTAATTATTATGCATGCAGACTGAATCAAAATAATTATTTATTCTCATGTATATGTTATGAGTACAACACATGAAAAAAAAAAGTTGGTTCTGAAAAAGACACCTGCAGCATTCGATCGCAGGTAAATCACATTCCCATTTTTATGTCACTTCAGCATCAAAATACCTTCTGAGGCCACTATATACATTTATATTTACTCGATATTTGGCTAATAAAGTTTTTTCAAGTCTTTCAAAAGTTCAACTTGAAGGTGAAACAAACTTTTTGGTCCCTAATAGAACCAAAATGTTTAAGCATTGATACGTTTAGATAGAATTATGTTTCTTGTGATGTTAGAAAACAAATGTGATGCTAAATGCTTCTGTTTTAATGTTTGAAAGTAGTTTGATAGACAAATAAAAACTGTCCCTGGATATAAACTTCAACTGGAATAAAAGAATCAGTTAAAGTAGAGCATTTACACTGAAGTCCGGGGGTTTTTCAATTAATTCCATCCCAATTAATATCAGTAAAACTGCAGCTGGGTTGTTTTGAATAAAATATATAAATACATAATTAATAAAAGCTAAACACTATAAAAAATGTACAATAAAACATGATTATGAAAATTTAAAAAGACTGTAAATAAGCTCTTTCGGTACTCTTAAAAGCATAGCAGGATGAAGTCGGTTGACTGATGTGCAGAAGAGAGAGATTTCATGTATGCCCCATGTTTTGCTCACTACTTGATTCCCAAAGTTCCAGCTGAGTATTGTCAGAGTTTGCTTCACTTTACTGTTATTCTAACATGTGAGTCAGTCAGAGGAGTGCATGCAGTGTACATCAAACTCTAGTAAGTCAGAAGTACCTGGTGGGATGGTGAATCCGGGCGGCAGCTGGATAGTAGTTTGCTGTTGCGGTGGTCTGACGATCAGCTGCGGCGTTACGACCCTCTGCTGCGCAGGCGTCTGCGTCGGCGTCTGCGCAGGTCTGATGACCGCAGCCGCACTGACAGCGGGTTTGACAGGCGCCGCCGTGGCCGAGGTGGCCGCTGCCGGCTTCGCGTTGTTGTCCGCGGGTGTTTTGCTGTGGTTGATCCGCGCGCCCTGCTGAACCAACGCGGACACCGACGTGCCGTTCCCATTCTGCGCGATACTGGCGATGATGTGACGCGGGAGTCTGTGCAGCGCGATGGTGGGCGTCCCGCGGTCCAGCGCGATCGCCTGCGGGTTACTGGACACGGTGAAAGTCGTGCTGGAGGTGCTAGGTGATGATGCCGATGCTGATGCTGCGCCGCCTCCGTTGCCGTTGAGACTGTTGGAGACCGCGGAGCGCAGCGCGCGCGGAGTCCCCTGGTGTTTCTTGCGGGTGTCCCTCGGGCTCTCACCTTTGTTGCCCGGTGCAGGAGCGTCGGATGCTGCTGCTGCCGCCGCTGCTGTGGTAATGATGATGATGCTGCCGTGCGACTTCAGAGGGCTCTCCTTCTCCAGGGCTTTGGCGTGCTTGTCCATGCTGGCGTCTTTCGGGTCAGGATCCGGGTTGCGCGCCGCTTTCCGCGCGTTTTGCTGCTGCTGCGCTTGTTGTTGTGGTTCTGATGGAGAGTCTACAGGAGCAGGCAGCTGCGCGGTTCCTCCTGTCTGCTGCTGCTGCTGCTGTTTCGCGCTGCTCGGGCGCGCGGCGGGCGGCTCGCTCTGGCCCACCAGCTGAGACTCCAGCGAGCCCACCAGATCGCTCACGGCTTTCTCGTCCACCTCAGAGAAAAGCATGTCTTCCAGAGGGTCGGAGGCGCCCGCCATGTTCGCTCTCTGTGTGTGATGGGCTGTCTCTGCTGGTGCGCGTCCACGAGCGCGAGTGCGCAGTCGTGTTACTATGGCATTGTGGGAATGGATGTGACGTCAGAGGGCCAAAACCAAACAGTTGTCACCCTGTTACAACCGAGGATACTACATGCGTTTAGAGGGACGACAGATCTATAGATAGATAGATAGATAGATAGATAGATAGATGTTTCAGTGCACAGTGTATTTATAAACTAATATAGATGTTTCAGTGCACAGTGTATTTATAAATTAATAATCATTCAGTTTTGCTGTTTATAATCTGATAGGCCAGATACAACAACAAAGCCTCAGCACTCCTCTTTGGCTATTACTGAAATAAAGTTAATTCTGATCAGTCATCACATATTAAAGTTTCACAGACCCTAATAAGAAATATTAAATGCATACACTTGCAGTAACTGGGATTTCAGGGTTTATTTTTTAACTGTCACATCCAGTAAGCTACAATAAAACAATTAACATTGAGTAAAAGATGCACAAGTAGATGCACATGTGCCTGGCATTCTATAATATTTTATTTATAGACATTTAAGTAAAACCTTTACTGATTTCTAATTTAAAACTCCCCTTTATTTACTTCCCACGGCGTTAAATCGCATTTTGCATCTTACGTAATTCCCAATGTAACGGGATTCATACTAGAATCCCGCGAACTCTCGCGATGCCTGCGTGGGGGAGCGAGAGAGGGGGAGGCGCGTTTCCCAGCATGCATCTCGATTCAGTGCGGAGGAAAATGAATTCGGCCATGTCGTGCTAAACCCGGGCTGAAAGAAAACGACATCGAACTGCCTAAAAACAGCATTTAGCGCGATAAGACCGTACGCATAGAAGATCAGAGGAGTCGAGCAGCAGCACAGGAGTGAATTCGAGCGGAAAGATGAGCGGAGGGACGCCTTATATCGGCAGCAAGATCAGTCTGATCTCAAAGGCCGAGATCCGATATGAGGGAGTTTTATACACCATCGACACTGAGAACAGCACTGTAGCTCTGGCTAAAGGTACGTTCAATAAACACACTCCAACTTACAAATATGTGCATGATATAAATATATACATCCCTTCAGAGGACAAACTGACGGAAATTATTTTGTAGCCTTGACTGAATATAAACACTATAAATGCAAATATGTGACCCTGGACCACAAAACCAGTCGTAAGTGTCAATTTTGTGAAATCGAGATTTTTGACATAATCTGAAAGCTGAATAAATCAGCGCATAATAATAATAATAAAACTTCCCTCTTTTGTTTACTCTATAACCCTTGCACTCTCTATTCTTTAAAAACAAAAACTTGCCTCTTTTAGACTCGAATTAATGTTTTCTAGTTTCTCTGTTTTGTATTCAATCTATTGGTTTTGTTTTTCTTTTTTTTTTACAATTAACAATTTTTTACAATTGCCTTTTATTTATTATACAATAAAAAAACTAAGAGTTCTAGCACTTGCATATTGCTCTTTTGATTTCGATTTCTTCCATTGTCCTCATTTGTAAGTCAAAAGCATCTGCTAAATGACTTAAATGCAAATGTATGGTTTGTTGGGATAGGGCAGTGTTTAGCAGAGATAAAACTATTTGAGAATCTGGAATCTGAGGGTGCAAATAAAATCAAAATATTGAGAAAATCCCCTTTAAAGTGGTTCAAGTGAAGGCCTTAGCAATGCATATGATATTACTAATCAATAATTAAGTTGATATATTTTTACAGTGAAAATGTATTAAGTAGCTTCATGAAACATGGTTATTACTTAATATCCTAATGATTTTTGGCATAAATTGACACATACAGTGTATTGTTGGCTGTTGCTTCATATATTTTGTGATCCAGGGTCTTATGTTTACACAGAGTTTTAATGCACTGAGAACAGCGCTGACCTCACTTACGTTTAGATCTGGCCTAAATCAAGTACAGATATACATGTTTAAAGTAAACATAATTGCGCCTAACAGCTAGAGATAAACATGCAGTGGTGAGAATAACTACTGTTGCATGATTTGAACATTTTCCGGTCTCGTTTTCTCATCTAGTGAAGTCCTTTGGCACTGAGGATCGTCCCACGGACAGACCAATCCCTCCTCGAGATGATGTCTTCGAGTACATCATATTCAGAGGAAGTGACATCAAAGACCTGACGGTGTGCGAGCCGCCCAAACCCACCTGCAACCTTCCTCAGGATCCCGCCATCGTGCAGGTGAGCTTCACGTGTTCAGGTGTCTCTGCAGAACAGAAGGAGGAGTGGATATTGACCTGTTTGGTTCTGTGTTTGTGCGCAGTCCTCTCTGGCATCCACTGCTGGCCCCACGGCTCCTTCCTTCCAGTCATATGCCCCGTTTAGTCGGGCCCCGTACAGCCAGTTCAGCTCAAGTCCGCTGGTACCCCAGCCGTTCGGAGCGGCGGTCACCGGTGGTGAGTTCACACTCGCTCTTGTAGCTTCAAGTCCTGAAAATGGTGTTTTGAAGAATATACACAAACAAAATTAATTTTTCAGATTTTTTTTTTCAAATATCAACTCTGAAGTGCTTTAAGGCAAGATGCTTATGTCCGACCAATGTTTAATGTGATGAGACCTTTAAGGACTTTTTTTATAAGATGGACCCAGGAAAAGTACATTTCTAGACTTTTATGTGCACAACTTTGTTTATGCTTCATTACATTTTTGTCTTCTGCACCATCTTTGTTAGCCATTGAAGCTGATGTGGCAAAAAACTAAAAATCAAAATCTATTTGCATCTGCAGATTTCAAGGCTATTCTTTCGTAACAAGGCTAGTTTTTTCTCCACATCAGCAGCACTTGTGTAAAGCAAACGTTTGCTTCTCTCTATATTCTGAAGGTTTTTACAGAGGGTTCTTTTCACAAATTATTCACCATCCACATTATAACATTTTATTCCAAAAATATGGTTATCATTTTTAATAGCTTTTCCCCCACTGATTCATGTAGTGATAAAACCCAAAATTCATGTAAAAACATTTAATACGCAAGCAAAATCTAATATTTTGCTAATGTTCAGATTTCTGCTCTGGAAATATATGCCATTTGGTAGAGAATGCCTCATTGGCGTATTTAAAAATAACACTTTAGACAACTTTTATTGGTAAGGAAGTGGTGGATCTTAAAGCATGCAAGCGTCATATGAGGGGTTTTTCTCAGAGTGTGTGACGTGTTAACGCCCACACTTAAAGATGTGCACTTCCTCCCCTCACAGGAAGCAGCTCAGGTCCTGCGTTTGGTAGCGAGGCGAGCACTACTGCCCCTCGGTCCCAGAGCTCTGCTCTTCCCCTGCACTCTCGCTCGCTGAGTGCTACCAAACCCGAAGGTAACCCGAGAACTGATGCTAACGTGTGAAGAATGGCTTTCGTGTGTTCGTCTTTTGGCCGTGATTATGCAGGATCACAGCATGTGTCTTTGAGTCCTGTGTCATTCTTCTCTGGTCTGTTATTCGCTTCGTTAGCAACTTTAACGTTTGTCTTTGAAGACAACATGAAATCAAAATAGTCAATCCTGGTCTTTGTTTTCATTACACTGCTAGAACCGATCCTTGAATGGTCTTTTGTGTTGATGTAAATGCACAATAGTATAGCATTGACTGTACTAATCATAACATAATATACACAGTCCAATCAGCTCTGAATGGATGAAAGTCCTGTTTCTGTGATGCATGTTACATGCATTACAAACCATGGGTATTTCATGTTGTCTTAAAGGAATAGTTCAGCCAGAAATCCACATTTTGGAAAAAGCCCTCACCCTTAGATCATTGTTTCTTCATCAGGTCTGGAGAAATGTATCTTTGCATCACTTGTTCACTAACGGATGCTCTGCAGTGAATGGGTGCCGTCAGAATGAGTAATAAAAACCCCACAATAATCCATATGTAATCCATCTGGCTAAAATGCCTCTATCTATACTACTTTCTCATCTGCACAGATCAAACACTTTTTTTTTTTTTTTAAGTGGACCTTAATGGATTTGTTTGTTAAATCTTGCAGAGGATCCATTGGCGAGCAAGTAAATAATTTGATTTCACCAAATCTTTTTCCATGAAGTAACCAACTCTTGAGTTATTTTTCAGCAAATTCTAAACTAATGGATGAACTTCAACTGATGTTTAAAAGATACAAAGCTGCTCTGATGTTTGTGATCGTGGTATTTTTGCGAGTCTGAATTGCATCCCTTTTTTCAGGTCGTTCCAGCCCATCTCTGGAGCCCTTGAGGAAGACCCCGACCCTGGAGCATGCGGTCCAGACGGCTCCGGTCGCTCCCTCTGCTGCTGCAACCAGTACAGTGAGTCAGAGGAGCCCTGGAACGGCCCGACCCTCTCTCAGCAGCCAAAAATCTGCTGATAACCAGGAACAGAAAGGTGGGAATCAGGGCATGCATATAGCTGAAGAAGTGAGTTTTTCCACCTGCAGCCATTAATTGTGATATCTGTTGTTCAGGTACAGCGTCTGATGCTCAGAAGGTTCCTCGGCCAGAATCAGACTTAAACAGGCCTGATAACAAAGACCCAAACAGACGTCAGTCTGGTGGTAAGTCCCTTTATACTGCCGGTTCTGCATTTCCCGTAAGCCTGGTCCATAAGTGTCCATTTTTTGAAATGGAGATAAACTATTATTTTAAACCTTGCAACTTGACCCGATAATTTTGACCCTTGCAATTATTGTATATTGCTGTAAATGCATGACTGATTTTGTGCTCCAGGTAGGGCTGGGCGATATATATCGAGTGATATATTATGCGCATCTCGTCAGTAAAGCCGGTTCTTTGATTAATCTCTATCAGCTGTTTTCAAAAGGAACGCCAGCTTATAAACAAAGCTGTAGATCAGTGAGAAGCTGCGCTATTGAATCACCCGCGAAACTCAACGTGTAGCTTCTTGGTGATCTATGGCTCTGTTCATAAACTGGCGCTGCATTTGAAAACACCATAATATATCGTTCAACATATATATGGTCCAGCCCTAGCTCCAGGGTAATGTATGCATTATCACGATCAGGACCATAAGCTGCTATTGTGTCTCTCTCCAGGCGGTGCTCCTCCAGTGAGAAAGGGGCGGGGCAGTGGTGGCGGAGGTGGCAGTCAGCGTGGGCGGGGCAGGTTTAATAGCCGTAGAGATGGACCAATGAAATTTGAGAAGGACTTTGACTTTGAGAGTGCCAACGCCCAGTTCAATAAGGAGGAGATCGACCGCGAGTTCCAAAACAAACTCAAGATTAAAGGTACCATGAGGGGAAGCTGTATTACTATGCTACATCAACAATGTATAATGAAGTTCAATTTTTAATGTCACTCTGTGCTACAGATGAGAAGAGTGAGAAATCGGAGAAGACTCTGAACGGGGAGGAGAAGACCGATTCAGGCGTGGAGACTCAGAACAGTGAAGGCAACGCTGATGAGGAGGATCCGCTGGGACCTAACTGTTATTATGACAAATCCAAGTCCTTTTTCGACAACATCTCCTGTGACGACTCCAGGTGAGATCTCGTTAATCAGAGCAAATCTTTTCATTAGGGCTGAGTATTGGCACAGATTTCATGTTTGTTTTAACTGCAATTCAGAAAACTATCAGTTCGATATGGATTCATTTGGGAATATTTCAGGTACAGGTGACGGAAACATGTCATTTTAGCATTTAATATTAAAAACTGAGTGAGAGGAACTAAAAAAAACATAATGTAATATAATGCATATATTTAACAAAGTGCCTTATCAAAGAGTTATTGTCTCTTCACTTTGAGCTTGATGAATGCTGATATTATTGATGTCTATCAACACATTAAATATTTGTTTGAAATATATGAATAGAATTTGAATGCCATGACCCTTATTAAAAGTAACAATACTGTTTTATTTACACATCAGCTGAAAACAGCACAGAGTAAAAGGGATTTTAAAATCAGGTGGTCAATATCTTCAACCCAGCCATGTTTTGTTCTAAGTTTCTAGTGTTATGTAATTTAAAAGCCTTTTCTAGATTGTAAATGTGCTTTTGGTAATGTTAATGTTCTTGGGTTATCACCAATAAGCTTGTCAAACAGTAGTAGGCTATGCTCAAGTATTAGAAATAGTATCTTGCTGTCTATCATCTGTCTGTGTGTAAATGCTTTTGTGTGATTGAGTCATTCTTCTTTAAGTGTAGTGATTTGTTGTGGTAAAGTTAAGAAGTAACTGAATGAATCATCTAATAGGCTTACGCTCTTCTACCTTTTCTAGGAAGGAGAAAGCAGGAGGTGCTTTTGGAAGGTGCAGTATTTTTTTTTTATACATGTAAATGTTTTGACATGCTTGTCAAGCTGCACTTATGAATTCAAGTCTGAATCATATTCACGTAATTCAGATGTGTCATGCAGGATTATTTCTGAAAAACGTTTGTTAAGTGGCCTTAACTACCGTATACTTGCATTTAATTTAATCGTGGTACAGTGGATGTATATGTGCATGCATGTTTTTACATTGTACTTATATTTTTAAAAATGCCTATATGTAATTACATCAGAAATTAATTTCTGTAATTACATTAATAACTACACTGCTGAACCCATCCCTTACACCCTATCCCACCCTTAAACCTACCTATACCACCAAACCTGTCCCTAACCGTACCTGTATCCCACCTCAACAGCAGCGGAAGTGTTTTACAAGAAAATATGAAGTACATTGTGCTTATTTTTGATGCATTGAAGTACTTAGTAGTAAAGGCTACTTAATATAAAGTGTGACCAAGTATTGAAAAGCTGGGACCTGTTCCATAAAACAAGTTTACCAAATAAGCCAGGCTTATTTAATTTTTCGTTTTCCTCTCAGGGAACGGAGGCAGACCTGGGCGGAGGAAAGGAGGATGAACGCCGAGACGTTTGGTATTCCTCTGCGTCACAATCGTGGACGCGGGGGTTTCCGGGGGAGAGGGGGCGGCATGGGCTTCCGTGGAGGTCGCGGGCGAGCGGTTAGCAGGGGCTCATTCATGCCCACCCGCGGAGGTGGAGGTGGATTCAGAGGGTTTAGAGGTGGCAGAGGAGGGCGAGAGTTCTCTGACTTTGAGTACAGGGTTAGTACTTTCTAGCTATTGGACTAATAGACCCTCTTCAAATTTCTTAGCAGCAGTCATGATAGTCGGGGAGACTTCTTTAGTGATAAACAAAAATAATTTTTCATTTCCATGTTCTACAACAGCACTGGGTATCATGTAGTGAAGGATATTTTACAATCAAGATTTCATCATATTAAAAAATAAATAAATACGTTGGTTGTATTTTTTTTCAGCTCTTTGGCGTTTATACAGATTCAAAAACTCATTTCCTGAGCCATGGCACATTGGTGCAAAATATATATATACTGTATATATATAAATAATATACACACACACATTAGATAGTGACTGGAGATGTTGCTCCCTTGCCTGACCTTCTTCCTGCGTGAAAGATGCTGGAGTTTCAGAACACAGCCAGCGATTGCATACAAACTTTGTTTTGGTCTGATTTTGTTAGATATTGCGGCATTTCAGTTCATTCTTCAATTTAGTTTGAAGCCTTCGGGGCCTTAAAATTATATTTTAAAGTTTGACATTTTGTAGATGCAAGCATTACAGCTTATTATTTGTTAAAATTAAAACATGCATAAAATCAATATGTATATTTTATCATGTAAGCTATAGCCTCTGACCTTTAAATCAAAACATACTCATTATTTTATGTCTTCAATTATTGCTTTATTTAATCAGAAACACAGCCTGAATGTTATTTGTGAAGGGTATTTTACTTTTAATTTAATTTAGTAAGAAGCAGGCCAACAGCACCCCCTACCGTGTTAGGACCCAGGGCAGTCGTGATATTAGTGTTTAGTCTCTCGCACACCGAACACGAAATGCAGCGATCCAAAACAGTCAATCTAATCATCTTTAGACAAAACTTTGCTTTAAAAATGAGCCACACTGCTGACCTGATCTAATCAATGTGAGTTAATATATTCTTCTTATGTTTTTTTTTTAATCAGGCGGATGCCGATTTTTACATTTATTATCAGTAATATTGTGCGTCACCTAATATAAAGGCTCCATAAGTACCATTAAAATATTGATAATTACTAAAATAGTACATAAAATTAAAATGCAGTGCAATTGATACTCTATTATTATTAGCCAATCAGAGATTTGGCATTTTGTCTTATTTGTCTGATATTGGAATATTGTGCTTTCCTCTCCCCAAATAAACTCTTCCTACTGGGAAAAAGTCAAATGATTAAAATATCTGTAAATTCAAATGCCTTTCTAATATCTGTGTCTGTGTGTTTGATGTTTCAGAAGGAGAATAAAGCGGCGGCGTAGTCCAACCGACAGACCGGATCACCCCAACAGCCAAGAATCTCTGATCATCACATCTAGATTAACGCTTTGGTTTTGACTCCTGACTAACGGGAACTGCCTCTCTCTGTTTAACACCAGCGCAGGTGACGCCTGCCTTCAGCTGGACACGCAGCTTTGAGTTTATTTTCTCCTTTCTTCCTTTTTTAGAAAAAGAATAAAAAACATTTGCTGTTTTTTGGAGCCGTTTGATCTGCGTTCGATACGTTCGGAGGGGAGAATTTGTGTACAAAATGCGTAAAACTTCCGTGGGATGATGATTATTATTATTATTATTATTATGATTATTCTTTGGTATTTTTTCATCAAACTTTAGTTCCTTTCGTAATAAGCAGAGGACGGTATTTGATAATATTCAGAACCCCGCTGATACTGTGAGTGCTCCTCAGTCCATAGCTTTATTATGCCATGTTTTTTGGATCTGTTCTCGAACATCTCTTGAAGCACCACAAGCCGTTCTAGAAGCTGCTGGGTTTGCGTCACCCTAACTAAACAAACGGCCCACTGGATTCGATCAGCCATCCACAGGTGCTTGAGCTTCATTTAATAGTTTCACATACTTCGTAGTACTAGTATTTTTTTTTTTAGTTCATTACTTTATTTCAGCCCCAAAATATGGATAATCTGGTCAAGCCTCAGCTTCACTGTCTAGCAGTAGGTCACAAAAACACCCTGGTGTATGATTGAATGTATTGATGAATTCAGCTCTTGTTTTGTCCTGAAGTCCTCTCTCTGCAAAATGTATTTTGATATTTGAGTGCCAGCTGTTCTTGCCTTTTGATGTCAATTATGTCAATTTCTAAGAGGGCTTTTTGATATAAACTCGACACGAACCCCAAACGACGAGCCCCATCACTGTTTTAATGCCAAGATCTTCTGGAAAGATCCCGAAACCCTTTAAGAACCACATTGGATGTGTCGAAATTGTGTTCATGTGCACTTTAAAGACAAGCGACGCCGGTGTAGAGCGTGTCACGTGATGTGGAGGCTAAATTTGATGTCATTTTATAATGCTCATATACCAGACTTTTTTTTTTTTAAGATTGAAAGAAACTGATGCATCGTGCAGCTCTTAAAAAAACTTTCAGCATCACGTTTGATGCTCAAGCCTAAACGGGAGGCGAATTTCATCTGAATTAAGTGTCCATAATGAGTCCATGAACCCCTCTATTGTGAATAGTTCTGTTCCCTGTTTGATCTGCTTGTATGTTAACGTGTTGTTTCAGGCACCAGCCGTCTATTTCTCCATTAACGGAGTGAAGTTTGATCCAGTCTCTCCCCTTTGAATGTTACTAAAGCACTAGTTCCTGCACTGTTCGATGGGAGCTTCATATTTTAATTTTGTGTTTCAAAGACTGAATTACGGATGACATTCGGAGAAGTGCTCTCAGCTGGTTCTGCATTATTTTTTCTCAGAGTTCGTCTTGTCTATTCATAGTTTTCAACTCTACTTTTATTAGCTCAACTGCTTCCTTTAAAAGCACTACGAATTGCAACATGCAGGCAGCTAGTAAAATGCAGTCTCAGACCAGGGCATGAACCTCAGAGCGAGTGGCAGAGATTGGTGCCGAGCAGCTAAATTTGGACTGGAGATGTGAAATGATTCCTCAGGCCTGATGCCGCCATGAAGTCGAAGCGAACCTCTCGAGAGAAGTTAAACTGGACAGCCGTGCAGAATGTGTCGATGTGGGTTTTGTGGCCAGAGCTCGAGGAATTTGATTGGCAAGTTTATGATTTTTTTTGTTTTTCTGAATTCGAGCAGTTGTACATGATGTGCTCTTGAGGGCTTCAAACGGGGCAAACTGAGGTTTTTATTCAACAAGAGAAATAAATAGTTGTTCAGTATCCTCTGTGTGTGTCCTTGTTTTTTTTAATTAATAAACATATGCAAAACAATTAATTACGTTCCATTATTATTAGTGAATCCATTAGCTAACATAACCTTATGTATTTGTACAGCAGTTATTTATATATTTTTTTTAAAATTGAGTACAGACAAGCATTTTATCTATCATAAAAGAATTGACTTTCACTTTGCTTTCAAAATAATTTATTTTTTAATTTACCATGCATCTTTTGACATTAAAAATGTATTGTTAAATGCTGTAGAATTAATGCTATATCCAATGCAGTGTAGGGTTTGCCAATAACCATCATATTTAAAAATATGCTTTATTAAAAAAATATCAAAGTGATTAAGAATGAATTTCATTAAGACGTGATGTCAGCTATATGTTAAAAATACTGAAGACTGCATTGATCTTTTAGTAGCGTTTTTGTTTTTAACAGTATTGGTTTATTTTAATATAACTAGATATTTTAATATTTAATTTAAATATATGAAATAATTTTGTGAATTAATCTGATATTTTAGCATTTCATGTTAATTGAAATAAAAAACAAGCAGATCAATTATTTATGTCATGCTATCCATTTTTATTCTGTTCTTAAAAAAAATATATATATATATATTTCTAATATTTAAAAAAAAAAAAGTTCTAAACTGTGCTTAACTTGTATCAGGCTATATTTGATGTTCTTCAGGAAGAGTAAAGGCGTCAGTGACCTGCAGGGGGCAGTAATGAAACGCGTCAGTAAAACATCCGAGCAGCAGAAGAAACATCGATCCGAGGAAACAGTTGATCGCGCAATAAAATGCTGAAATTCGTCGATTTGTTGCTCAGGGTTCGGGATTTCTGAAGCGGTTTCTCATCTGCACAGACACAGAGAGACGTGTCGGTGATTTGAGTGCTGAGTTTATCAAATGTCTGTTGTTTTTGTTCCCAAACGGCAGCGCGGAAAAGCGCAAATCAACCAGGAGACGATTCAAAGAGTGAGTGAACATTTAACTGCTTTAACGGTCACAGTGCGTTCATACAGGGCTACGTTTGCCAAAAATAACGTTATCGTAAAGCATTGGCGCAGAAAAAACAATGAACAATGCAGAAAAAAACATGTTATAGATTTCCACATGGTTAAAATGTTTACTGTTGTGGTAACTAGGTGTAAACAAACCTAATATGGTGCAATTAAGGCGTACTGGGTGTTACAATACGTTTCACATAACGTTGCATATATGCGCGCGGTTCGAGTGTAACCGAAGTCCCTTTCAGGGGTTTCTTATATTGTATTTCTGTAGCTAGTCTTTGGTGTAACTTACGGAGACACAGATATGAGCTTAATGTATTTGAGATCCGCTCACCGGAGTCGCTCCTGTCAGTTTGGTGGTCAGGATATAACTGCTGTCCGTTGAGAGTTGAAAAACGAATTCGCGTCACTTCTGTCCGCTGCTGTGTGAACGCGGGAGTTCCGGAGTCGCACCTGAATGACTTTACTTTTAACAATATAAACACAGATCATTTAATACTTGGTGTATAATCATTATTTTCAGGTGCACTCCGAATTTCAACATTTAGCGTGTAATTTATGTGAAAAAGGAAAAACGCACAAACTTAATATAGCCTAGGTTTAAAATAATATCAGAGTTTTTGTTCTACACAGTATTTCATAAGCAAAGAACAACATTTAGTCATTTAGCAGACGCTTTTATCTAAAGTGAAATACAAATGAGGACATTGTAAGCGATGAAAATCAACAAGTGCTACAACAAGTTAGCTTAACAGTACATGTGCCAAATTTATTTCTTTAAATAAATTTGTATTTAATTAAAAAGTGTTCAGTAAAGTAAAGCTACTGTCTGAAATTGTGTTTGCAGCTGCTGGATGAGAATGATCAGCTGGTGCGATGCATCACAGAGTATCTGCAGAAGGGCCGAGCCACCGAGTGTGTGCAGTACGTGTCATGTGTGTGCTCTCTTCAGGTGTTTTAGTGCGTTTACTGAAGCATTTGTTTTATCATCTCCACAGATACCAGCAGATCCTGCACCGCAACATTGTGTATTTGGGAACAATAGCTGACGCCAGCACAGAGATCCAGCCAGAGACGCAGACCTCAGACGACACAGTTAATTAGATCTGTTGTGAGGGCCCAGTTGTTCATGTACATTCATACGAGTGAAAAAGTCATTTCTGGGCCACAAATTGCGGTTTATATAATTGGTGGAAATATTTACATTTTTTCCTCCATTTGTGTCCCATAGGCTAAGAGAAAAGACACTCCAGGTTACCAAATAAGCCAGGTTTATTTCAGTTAGTCTGACTTATTGCCAGTTAAATTGGTTTAAAATAAGTCCGACTATCTGCCATAAGCCTGGCTTATTTGGTAAACTTGCTTTATGAAACAGGCCCCAGATGTCCCTGTTGAACATTTTTATGTGCATATTTTCATGTTTCTAGTTCAATGCTTTGTATAATAAATGTATAAACCACAATAAACATTACTTTTATATAAGAAGCAGACATCCGCAGAACAGCGGATTTTTAGTTTCTAATGCACAGTTTACGTTAAGCTCCATTTAACCATTTACTATCATGATTATTCGCATCCTAAATAAGTTTTTTTTTTTTTTTTTACATGTGAGTAATGTGTATTTTATGTATATATGAAGACACATACAGTATATCTTGAAAATGTATATACACTTACATATTTAGAATATAAATATTTAGAATAAGATTTCTCTCAGTTATATAAATACATTTGTATAAACAAACTTATTTTGAATGGGATTAATCACAATTGTTTCAAAGCACTCACTAGTTTAATTTCTGCAAGAAAAGCTAATGAGATTTCATCAGGATTTACATGTGTCATTAGAAAGTATTTACACCATACGTTTGGGATTTTGTTTGTTTTTAAGCGTTACAGTAATGACAATTAGAATTACCAAACCCAACGACAAGGAGAAAATGTGAATGCTAAAAATGCAAAAGGAGTCAAAGATGAAATGATAGCAGTTATGTTATATATTTATTTTTTGCATTGCTGGTACACTTGGAAATAATCAGTTGCCAGCTCTAGTGAACAATAAGCAACATAAGCCAAGCAGTCACCCCTCATGTCTTCGGTCAGGGCAACATCATTTCTTTCTTTTTATTTTTTTAAACTCCTTTTATTTTTTGAAGCCACTAGTAAACCATTTTGACACAGCTGAGAAATGTTGAGCATTACAGTCCAAGGTCAAAGATGTTTTATCGTAAAAAAAAAAAAATGCTGAAACAGTTTGGGAGAAAAACACGGACGAAGCAACGAACCTACAATTTGATTGTGCAAAGCACAGAACTATAAAAAGATATATTTATATACAGCAAACGATTCTCTGTAAACATGGTAAGTATGTTAGTTTTCAGAAAACATGGTCATATCATAAATACAGGCAACATTGGCATCGGCAAACGTCACGAAATGAACATTCTGGGCTTTTCAGATGCAGCCCGGAACCGCAGAAACCAATGGGAATCTGGGCTCAAAAGCAAAAAAAAAACACCCCAATCTGACCATAACCATTTATTAGTGTTTATAATGGCATATTTGGTAACCTCTGTAGAAAGAAGATACAGTTAAACTCTGTAGGAAAAAAAAAATGTGCTTCACATCTTGGGAAAATAATGTTTTACTTAATAAGCCTATATTACGCTAACTTATAGAATAATGGTATAATGTGTAAGAAAATACAAAAATAAGATTAATACTGTCAATATTTGTACAAGAAATATATCGTATTTGAAAGGAATACATGTTATTTTTTATGGGAAGTGTTAGTGTCGTTCTGAAGAAAGCCAATGGGAAGATGAACACATTTGACCGTACAGAAGGGTTTGTGTTTTTAATAAAAGGGTTTTCTCTTCTTTTTCTAGATAGAACTACTACTACAGCTCCCAAACGGCATTTTTTTTTATTTAAAGCACCATTTCCCCACTCTAAACAATACTTTGGTTAGAGAAAATATCTGCAAGTGCTATTCAAAACAACATGGCACAAAGTTACTGCTAACATCCTTTTTTATTTGTATTTTTAATCTTTTTTTTTTTTTTCTTTTTTTTTTCTCAGATGTTGAAAAAGTAGTGTATTTCTTTCAAATTACACCTCTGCTATGATTATTATATTTCTGCCGAGCCTGCTCAAAGCCTCTTCATAAAAAGTAAATTATTTATAGTTCTTGTTTCTTTTTTCGAGTCATTTACAAGCTATGGAACAGTAGCTGAGAGCTGCAGTCTGGGTCGTCCCACATGACATTTGGCAGTTACAGCTATTTAAACACAGTATCGTTATGTGGGACGTCCGGATCTTCGCAATGCGGCTGCGTTAGTGCGCCGTGAGTGAGCACAGTGGCCATGCATATCGAAAAAGTCGTGTAAACTCAAAGCCGAACGCCGCCACGAGACTGAAGGCTTCAGTCGTGCCGCCAGTGAAATGGTCCGACTAGCTGCTGTTAACATGAATCATGCATTGTTTGGACAGCGTGGAAGGCAGTTACGTTCTGTTTGGGGATGTCTGACACGCATCTGTGTACAAAAATGTTATTAACCACTATGTTAAATGCAAATTTCCCTATAAAAACCACTTCTAGTTTATAAGGTTGGAGTCTAGACCAGGTTCACGGCACACCGCAAGATGAACACTCTCAGCTAGATTTCTATGGCGCAGTGCTTCGATAATAAAATAACATCCTTCCACTGCCCTGACATGACCAAAACCCCTTTATAAAGTCTCGAAGTGGCATCCTGTTTGGGCTCTGAACTCAAAGCCTTTTAATTGCTGATCTGGGTTTACATCCTGAGCATTACTCAAACTCAAAATATGCAAAAAGGGTCAGCGACCTCTACCAGCACGGGTCCAGCTCAGTACTGGTGCAGGTACGAGGGTCGATGCTCGGGTTTGAGCGGGAAGGTTTTGAAGCCTTTGCTCAGGATCTTGTGCTGGGAAACCTGCTGCTGCTGCTGCTGCTGCTGCTGTTGTTGTTGTGTGAATGGAAAGCCAGAGGAGATCCCAGAGGATGGAGGGCAGTCATTGGCTGTCGACCACACTGGAGACTGCAGCATTTGCATGGAATCGCCCCATTGGCTGGAGGGGATGGTCATCTGGTAGAGGGAAGAGCTAGGATTGGGCATGGTGTTTGTGTGCGAGGAGTGCTGCCAGGGGGCCTTAGGGGGCCAGGTTTTCATTTTGCTGTCCTGTAACACAAAGAACACAAGATATATTTACATTTAAATTAATGTATTTTATTCAATGCAACCCCAAGTCCTGGAAATCAACCACATGACCCTGCACCATGTTAATAGAACCTATGACCTTGCATCCTAAACAAATTAAACCTATAATCTGGGAATTAAACTGACGATCTTGCATGCTGGGAATTAAACCCCCTGACCTATGATTCAAACCCATGACCCTGCATTCTGGAAATCCTGTCATCAGGAAATCAAACCTTTCACCTTGTATCCTGGAAATCAAACCCAGTATCTCACATTTAAAATAATACATACATACATACATACATATAAAATATTTACAATAACAGCTGCATCTGAGAAAACACCTGCTGTTAAAATCCACCCTTTTATTATGATGGAATATAAGTATGTTTATTAGTTAAAAGTAGCATCAGAGAGTCATTAGTACCTGGTTACTGTCGTCATTGGTGTGGTGGAGCGGAGGAGAGGGCAAAGTGCACACTTCCTGTTCACCACAGCTGTGTTTCCTAAAAAACACACTTAACATGAGGGACGCACTCATTTCAAACACACTATCCAGATGAATAATTTCGGATGAAGGTGCCTGATAAACACATTAAATGTTTGTTACCGTCTTTGTTTAACAGCTGCTACCAGGTCAGGCCCAGAAAACATGGAGAACAGACTGTCCCCGTTGGCTGAGGACGTCTCGTCACTTGAACTGGCGGAATCCCCCTGATTGGCTGACCAGCCGCTGTTGACCGCCTCCCTGCTCGAAAACAAACATTGAGATCAACATATAAAACTATTAACGTCAATAAAATTAATTTATAGAATGTAACTTATTTCTGTGATTAAGGCTGAATTTTCTGGCTGCTCAAGAAACATTTCTGATGCTGCTTTATGTGTTTGTGGAAACCACGTTTTTTCAGGTTTGTATGATGAACAGAAAGTTCAAAAATGATTTTAAAATCGAAATCTTTTAAAAATGTCCTCAAAAATATCAAGGAGCTGTTTTTCAACAATAAAAAGAAGTAATATGTAATGATACTGAAAATTCAGTTTTGATCACAGGAATGAGTTACATTTTACAATATATTCAGTAGTTATTTTTAATGTGATTTTGTGATCATATAAATACAGCCTTGGTGTTAAAAAAAAAACACACACACACAAATCTAAAAGGGATCCCTTCTATTCCAAAAGTGTATGATCACATGATTCACGAAATCAACATTTGCATTGCAGAGTTTTAATGATGACATTTCCTAGCTTTCAGATAGCAGGGGATAAACAATGTTGTGCAATACTAGCGTTTATAGTGCAGGTGCACAACTGTTAACAAAAAGCCATTACTGTCATTTACACTGAATGATTAATAAATGGATGTTAGCATGCAAATTCAGACTATTTTATGTGCTTGAAAAAAAAATGCACCACAAATCCGAGCGAAAGAAGCTTGCAATTTTTTTTTACGTCAAGTTGCACTTCAAGCGTAACTCTATTGCAGCACTTTACTAAGACGACACTTGCTGTGATCGGTAAGAGCGTCTCACCCCTCGCTGTAGTACTCTGGGTGTGTCCAGCTCCTGTGCTGCTCTTCTGGGTGTGGCCAGTTACTGCGGGGGTTGCTGGGCCGTCGAACATGCTGTGCCTGTCGTTTCTGCTGCATGGCCTGATTGACCCCAGCAACATAACGCGCAAACTCTGGATCCGAGCCCACTGATGGAGAGATGAAGAGAGTTAGTAAGAGTAATGAGTGTCGCTTTGTCCTGCTCTTTGTTTAAACTGTCCAGCACAGCAGAAACACATAATAGAGTCCAACACACACACACACCACTAATACACTAAACTGACCCGCTGTATCACAGTAACCACTACAAACACACTCAGACAGTATAAAAACCTTGGCATATTTAACAATGCGTAATGAGAAAACACTTTTCAATAAGTGACACAATTTTGATGTGATGTTGATGTGATATCCTCTTATGTGCATTTAAGTGTTAGCATCTAACAAAATTATTTCATTAAAATTACACTGTCGTTTTGATGTATTATTTCATAGCAATTCTTTGTAAGAAAATATTGCAATAAAAGTAATGCAATTAATCAAGAGCAGATGGAGACATGAACACATTTCTGCTTCATGAGTGTAAAAACTACTGGTGGCTTCAGTCTTTCAATCCTCAACAGAACAAGGAGTCATTTAGTAAGCTTTTTATATATGTATACACACACACACACACACGTGTTCTCTTCCCTTCAGCAAAGTATAAAGTATTGCTCTCATGAGTTTTCCTGTCTGAGCTGATCGCTCTCTCCTCACCTGCAGGGTCGAAGGGCATGGAGTCTCCCAACACCCCGAATAGATTCTGGTCACTTTGGTCTCGGTTGGGCCAGGTATTGTTCCGGGGGCCCTGTGGGGGCTTATGGCCAAGCATCTCAGACATCATGCTGTCCATGTACGTACTGACTAGTCCTAGACTGTAGAGGTCAGAGCTGAGGTCCGGCAGGCCCGGAGCAGGCCACTGCGTCAAGGGCCCGATGGGCGAGAGGCCCCCTAAGGGCCCCTGGGGCCACTTGCTGGGAGCTCTCGGCTGCGGGGGCTGCTGGGAAGAGAGCTGCGGGGAAACGGGTGCTGATTGCTGCGGCTGACCGATGGGCTGCAGGAGATGCTGGTAGA
This sequence comes from Enteromius viviparus, assembly GCA_032353835.1. NCBI lineage: Eukaryota > Metazoa > Chordata > Actinopteri > Cypriniformes > Cyprinidae > Enteromius > Enteromius viviparus. Next base: position 942,638 of record JAUCNO010000318.1, on the reverse strand, counting down.
AGGGAAGAGTCTGCGAGGCCGGCTGTGACTGCGGCTGCGTTTGCTGCTGTTTTGGCGTTGAAGGAAGCTGCTGCTGTTGTTGCTGCTGTGTTGGTTGCTGCAGGGTTTGCACCAACACTTGAGACTGTGAGGGAGGTGGAGCCGCTCCGCTGGGCGGCTTCAAGTCGGCCGCATTCGTAGATGCCACCGAGTTCCTCCTCTTCACCAGCGGAGACGCCTGCTGGGACTTCCCCATGTTAAACCCCGACAGGAAGTCGATGACGTCTTGCATCTCCTGGTCCGTGGGCAGGTTCATGCCCTGTTCGTCCGCGGACGCTCCGTTGGCGATCTGCCCGTGGGTAGGGTCAGGTGTGCAGGGCATGCTGCTCATCTGCAGGAGGCTATGCAGGCGGCTGGATTTGTCATCCGAGCTGCCGCTGCTCCGAGACGGGGTGCTGGGGATGGAGTAGCTGCCACCTGCACTGGAATTGGACGAGGTTTTCTTGGTGAAGCGTGAAGTGAGTCTAGAGATGGTCTTGGGGAGGCCGCCGGAGGATTTGGTGCTGTTCCCCGGAGGGAGATCGACAGGGCCGCAATATTCAGTCGTGTCTCGTTGAAGCTGGATCTGAATGGTGGGCAATGTCTGTTCCCTGCGCAACAAAACACCACAAAATAAACATCTCCAATTAGTCTTATTTTAGTATCATGAAGGTGTCATCAAGTTAATAAACATTTTTTTATGTTTACATTTTAATTTTAAAAGTTTTTTTAAATTTATTGAATTATTTCAGTTTTAAGATTTGTTATTTTAGTACATAAATGTATTTTTATTAAAATATTGTATAAATTGTGCAATTATAATAATTTAAAAATGAAACATTTATTTTTGTTTTGGCAGCTTTGTTGTTTTTCCCCTAGTTTTCTTAATCTTTATGTCTATTTAGTTCTATACTGTTTTTGATGTTGTAATTTAATCAATTAAGATTTAACGCCATGCCTGCAACATTTGTCATTTTGTTATGTGATGTAGATCCTGCCAGTGACTACAGAAGCGGATTAACATTTGTGTTGTGGTTAAATAAATTAACTAAACTAAACGTTTTTTGTGGAAGTCATGATACATTTTATGTACATCCAGATTCTTTGATGAATAGAAAGTTTACAAGAACAGCATTTATTTAAAACAATCATTTTTGACTTGACTGTCACTCTTAATCAATTTAATGAATCAATGCTGAATTAAAAGTATCTTGCAAAAATAAAAAAAATAAAAAATCCAAAAATGTTGTTTGAGGGAAAATTGAGTCTTTGAAGGATCTGTGTGAAGGAATGATTCCAGCACTAATGCTGACACTGACTTGCGCTCTTTCCAGCGCTGGAAGTCAAACACAGCTGTGTAAAGCACATCCACCAGACCGAGGGTTTTCTCTGGATCCAGACTGCGCTGCAGCAGAGACATTGTCGCTGGATCCTCCTTCAGACACCTACAAGACAAAAAATACATTTAGAAGATAAGATTAGATTATTTTATTATTACTGATTAAAAATGACACTTATGAGTAGAGATAATAGTGTTAAACAGCTCAATACAATAAATTAATGTTAAAATCTATCAATTATAAAAGCACTTTGAATTTGCTATATAATAGCATGCAAAGCTTTTTATTTTCCTCAAACAGACAGAAAATGACCCAAATTAACATGGATAAATATCTTCATTATGAAAATAATGGTTAATGGTGTTTACAAAACATTAGTCAACACTTTGGAAAAAGTGGTAAATAAAACACCTTTAAGTCTAGTTACCTGTAGACACAGAGGAAGTGGATATGCTGTCGGTCTACTGAGATTATTTAACTGCCATAATAATAATTCCTTACATTTATATAGCACTTTTCTGGAAACTTTACATAATTACATCAATCTTATTGTATATGGTTACTCACCATGTAGATGGCACTTGGATTATAACTTTAGATCCTTCCAGACAGATCTGAGGGGCGTAAGCTTCTTTATTCTCAATCTGAGCCGTGTCAACCACAACCTGCACACACACACCTTCAGCTTTAATAACTGTACTGCCCTCACTGTCATCTGCCAGTGTAAATCATGTGTTGCTCATCCAGTGATCATAATCATTTCACAGTCAAACTAATGCCAAGTGGACGCTTGAGAGCCCTAGTAACCCGACTTTTCGTCACTGTCAGGAGCTGTTTCCATCCGAAAACACAAATGAAACATTTCCCACAGTTCTTGAAAAGAGGCCATGAAGCCACAGCATGAAACTGAGAGGGCGTTTCCTATCAAACAGGAAGTGGGCTATTGTTATTAATAGCACAGGTGTATCCTCAATGTGATTCAATGTGACGGTGACTCTCCATTAAAAACACACACACACCCAAAGGTCACGGTCACTCTGACCACACACACGGCAAGGACAGAAACAGCTGAAACCACTTTATGATTATTCAGAAATCATTTCCTGTAGCCAGAGGTCTTTCCAAATCCTCAGTATTCAGACTCATTCATTCTTTGATAAGAGAGTGCACCAATGAAACAATTCTGGATTATTAAAGGTTATTATAAAACAATAAAAAACATTTCGTTATTAGAAATACATTTTTAAAATAAAACATACTTCTTTTTTTTTTAATTAAACTAATTAAAAAATGATAACGTCTCAAATGCATTAATGCAATTTGCTTTGGATTAAAGTGCCTGTTTAATACATACAAGCAAATGCAAAACAAGACAAAAAAGTGAATGGTGGTGGATGCTTTTACGCATGTCTTCCTGTTTAAGAGGTCCGGTACTGTTGAGAATAAGCTGCTATGTTGATCAGACTTTATGCTCTTTGTCAAATGTGTGAAACTCACCAGTCCAGCCTGTCCAAACAGAAGCTGAACAGCTGTCTTACAGGCTCCTCTCCAGCTGGAGGGACACACCTGGTTCAGCACTTCTGTGACCGGAGAATCATCTCGCACGGCCACACCGTTCTGATCCACCGCATCTTTGATCAGCTGCAGCACGGCATGCTGGGAAGAGATTACATGAAAGTGCCCCTATTATGGATTTTTGAAAATGATCTTTCAAGCGATGAGAAACACAGGTCTAAGTAAAAACATCCTGCAAAGTTTCAAATCTGAAAGTGCACCGTGAATAAAATGATTGTCTCTTAAAAGGAAAAGTCAACTCTGAATCATTGAAGCGAGTCCCAAACTGTTTCATGGTGACGTCTACATTAATCATTAACATATTGCCACCCACTTGTTGGTCTGAATAAAAATGAACCGAACAAATTCATTCTTTGCCACTAGGTGCCACTTTTGGAGTGTTAATTAATGGAGGGGTTTGGAAAAATGTAACGCTGAAGGAATCGTTAGGGAGTCGCTGAACGACTTGTTGAATAAGATCAACAACGAGTAAATGAAAGTGTTTTTTGACCTTGCATCCATGTCAACCTGTTGTTTGGGACTCCCAAAAACTAAATGCTTACCTTTCATAAACCAGGGGCACTTAAAATAAAAGAAGATTGTTTTTACTGTAATGTGCATGCATGCATGCTTTATTGTCCTACAGGTCGTTTTTTTTAAAGTCTCCTCTACTCACCAAGGCTGCATTTATTTAATCAATAATAAAATAAAACTGAAATATTATTGCATTTTAAATTAACTCTTCTATTTTAACGTGGTCAAAGCTGCGTTTTCAGCATCATTACTGCAGTCATCAGTGTCACATGATCCTTCAGAAATCATTCTGATATGATGATTTGCTGAAACATTTCTGATTATTATTATCAATGCTGAAAACAGCTGTGCTGCTGAATATTTTTTGTGGAAAGGTTAAAAAGAGCAGTATTTATTAAGTAACATTATAAATGTCACTTTTGATCACTTGAATGCATCCCTGTTCAATAAAAGCATGGATTTTTGCAACAAAAAAAAAAGAGGTGCCTAATTGCAATAATAAAAGAAAACAAACTGCTAAATGGTGGATTAAAACAAACAGCCTGAGATGTGCATTCTCCTCCTAACTTTATCCTTTCTTATTTTCATACTTGCTTTCATGAAAACATTTCCAGCTGGGATCTCATCCTATCTGTAGTCATCAATCAGAAGTGTTTGTTCTATGTACCGTTTTCAGCTTGAGGTTATCTGATGCGCTTTCATTGAAGGAAACTCCTCGGAGGAGATGAGAGCCGATCTGGACGGGGATTGTAGGTAATTCACACTGGATGGGCTGAGACGTGGTGTGAAAGCGTCCGGCCTGCTGGGCCTCAGCATCACTACAGCAGCCCTGCAAAATCACATCATAAAAATAAATAAATACAGAAATAAAAATCACACGACTGCAAACTCACGGCTAAACTCAAGAAACAGGCTGTAAAGTGTGAACGAAAAATAAATCGAAAGGTTACACCATTTAACGTTTAGTTTGAAACAATAAGGTTGGTGGTTTATAACATGCTAGATGATTTCTCGCTGTCGAAATGAACATTTCTTATCCAGAATCTGATGCACGGTGGAGTTAAACGTCCGTCTCTGTACGACTGCAGAACACATGACGCTCCAGAAAGCAGTTTTTAATCTGCACTAAGCTGTAATTCCACACACACGGGAAACATACCTGCAAAGCTGCTTCCACTGATTTGGGATTAAGGTGAAATCCGGCCTTCAGAGCATATTCACTGTGACCCAAAGAGTCTAACGCCACTTTATACGCCTGTAACACACATACACAAAGACTTATCCATGTCAGTGGGACAGTCAAATAAGCTTCATTATAAACAGAATAACTTACTTTATTTATTTTTACAACAATATAAAGCAGGTGATCAACTAATTCTCAAAAGCAAACACATGTGCAAACAGTTATTACATTGTCTTTCATTCAGATAATCATTCAGCGTAACAGATATATTCGAGTTGAAAAGAAACACGCAAACCCTGACCTGTATTTATTATATATATTATCTATAATAGTATAATATGTGATCATGCGATATTTTATTATATTTCAAATGATTAAAAACCTGACAAATAAAAGGAAACCTAGTGTTCTGAAGGATAGTGACAAAGACTTAAAATGACAATGAACTATGCTTTGGGTGCTTGATGGAGATGCATGTTCATTTATTATGAGTTTTTCACGAATAGTGCTGACAAACAATTAATCATGATTTATTGTGTCCAAAAAAAAGTTGTTCTTTACATAACATTCATCTGCTGTGTATATGTTTAACGTATATTATAAATACAAACGTACAGTATGTTTTGAAAATATTGACATGTAAATGCATGTCAATATTTTCAAAACATACTGTACGTTTGTATGTATTAATATTCCAATAATTTATATTATGCAAACATGATAAATAAACACAGAGTACAAGCATGTCACGTAAACAAAACCTTTATTTTTGATGCGATTAATCAATTGAAAGTCCAGTCATGAACAACAACTGCAATAAATGTATTAACCGCTGTTACCACAGTCAGCATGTTTGTGTGTGTGTGTGTGTGTGTGCGCGCACCTGCAGAGCGTTGTCGATCTTGGCATTGAGCTCTTTGAGTTGGTGTTCAGGTATGGAAGTGTTCTGAGAACAGAAGAGCTGCTGCACCTGAATACCAGACAGACAGCCGTCTCTCCCTCTCTCCCTGAGACACGCCGTCACCTGAAACACACAGCTCAGCGTTTATTCCATCTGAATGCATTTAGGTAACTATTTGAGGTAGTATGCAGCCCGAACAGAAAGCATGACAAAGAGGCTGTGCAAAATTATATTTAGACAATAAATGAGTGACTCTCACAAAAAAAATTATAATTTATCAAATATGCGACTCGGGATCACAAAACCAGTCATAAGTGTTTGAAAATCTGAAATCTGAGGGTGGATGTTGGATGTTATCCAAATGAAGTTCTTAGCAATGCATATCACTAATCAAATATTAAGTTTTGATATATTTATGTTAAGAAATTCACAAAATGCATTGATCTTTACTTAATATCCCATGCAAAATATTTTTGGCATGCAAGAAAAATGTATAATTTTGACCCATACAATGTATTGTTGGCTATTGTATGTACCAGTGCTACTTATGACTGCTTTTGAGCTCCAGTGTCACATTTAATAAATATATAATTAATATAATACAGTGGGTTACATTTTATTTAAATACGTTCTAAAATATAATTCATATAATTAAAACATTTGTCAAATGATTTTGTAAAGGTTTGATGACTACAACTACTTTTTTTAGTAGTGTACTGTGTACTAGTGTTAAACAGGATGATGTTGACAAAATTATTATATATACATACTGCATGTCCAATTTTAAAATTAATTTATTATAGGTCAACATTTTATTTATTTCTCATATAGACGGTCAACATGAGAAACCGGTTGATTGCTTTCATTGGTAATGCTTGTACCTCTGAAGCTCCCTTCCATGAGCGGATGGCCTCCTCCAGCTCCGTCAGGGGCCCAGGGCTTGTGTTCTGTGTGTGGGCATTCCCATGTCTCTCCTGAACCTGCGCCAGTGCCTCGGCCAGGCAGGACTGCGCCACCGGCTGGACTTTCTGCAATGCCTGTGACAGGAACTGGAAATGCACCTGCATCACCGTCAGGAAGCAGCGGCCAAGCACCTGATAAAGAGAGTCACATTAAACCTTTAACTACAAAACACAACATCAAAACAAGAATTGATTCCTAATTCAGGCTCTATTAATTTTATCTGGTCTTTTTTTCTAGTATTTATAATTAAAAAAATCCCATGTAAGTCAATGGGTACGGCCAACTGTTAGGCTACCATCATTCTTCCAAATATCTTCTGGGGTATAACAGAAGAAACAAACTCGTACAGGTTTGGAAAATGTTGGGGGTGAGATAACTACAACCAAATTTGTGTGAACTATCACTTTAGATCTTTTTATTTAAAGCATGTTTTCCAGTGAAATTATGTCTGGATTCTGTTTTAACGGCTTATTTCAATTTTAATAACTAACAACAGTGTCCAATCATTTTTTTATAAAACTTTAACAAATGTATAATTTTTTACTTATTTATTCATTCAATCATTCTTTTTTTTTATAAATAACCAGGTCATATTAAAATGTTAGTTTTTTCAGTCCCCCACCCCTCCTAAGAAAAAAACAAATAAATAATAATAAAAATATTTCAATTTTTCAGGATTTATGATTTAATACAAATTTTTGGAAAGGAGGATTAAATTAAAAATAAAAATATGCTTGATTTCACTATCTTTTTTATAATAATTATTATTATTTGTATTAATATTAAGCATGTTAATATGTAGGGAAATGTCTGTTTTCATCAAAAAAGGCCACACAAGATGTTTCTACATTAAAACAAAAAAAAAAATTGCTGAAAAAGTTGCATAGAAAGAAAACTTGAGAACTTTGAGAATGAAATAAAGAGGTGTGACATGTTATGTAAAGTGTTTATTAATGCGGTCTTTACATCTCATAACAGACACCAATAACATCAATCAGGCCAGAAACATCTGGTGCTGATGTTTTATTAAAAAGCAGAACCAAAACCACACTCCAAATGGGGCAAAGAACCCACCGAGGTCAACGGTTCTGGGAAACAGCGGCCGATCCCGATGGTAACGAGCGCGTTCAGAACATTCCCAGACACAGATGCATTCTGAGCAGAATTACAGAGTTTACTGCTGTATCGCTTCCTAAATAGGGAGTCTTTCCTGACTCACGTCTTACTCATTAGGACAAGAGGGAAAAGAGACAAGCTGGTAAAAATAATCAAATAAAGAGGATTAGCATCTGCTCAAGCCACTTCAGTCATTTATGTTTTCAATAAAGTACATGAATTTTGTAGATGGACAGAATGAGTCAGAATGGTGGACTCTTTCCCTCAAACTGTTCATGAAGAGAGAAGGCAGGAGACAGGCCTGTCACCCCCACCACAGCAGAAAGGGTTTCTTTTACAGGTATCTGCTGAAAATATCTACAGGCCAAGTTGTAAAGACAGAAATATGCCGTCTTGTGCAACAGGAGACAGGAAAAACAAGGCGACGCCAGTTTTAGTCTTTCACCCCTCGCGCAGAAACACCTGAGAGCCGACAGAGTATATAGGAACCTGCTTTAAACATTAGCTCAAGACAGATTTGGACACACTGCTAATAAGGGCATAAATCAACTAGCTCTATTATTCCAGGCTTATTTAAAGGTTTCAGGGCTTGTCCACTTGTTGATGGTAAGCACGGATTCTGGCAGGTAATACTTGCAACAAAGGGTTCAGAATTTAAATAAATAAAGCCCAAAACATTGTAAACTGATTCTTGACTCTAATGCACATAACAAAAAAAAAATAACACACATAAAGATGTCTTTGACACACAGTACACAGGGCTCTAGACTAACTTTTTGCACTGGTTGCACTGGTGCGCCTAACTTTTTTTCTTAGGTGCACCAGCACAAAAGTTAGGTGCACCCAAATTTTTAACCGCATAACATTTAACACCGC